>APFE030232502.1:143435-184976 GCA_000404065.3 Pinus taeda | reverse complement strand
AGGTACCTAAAGGGAGTCTCTAGGTCACTCCTGGATAATGAGCTAAAGTCGACAGGAAGTGATCTTTATCGAAGGTGGGCCATAATGTTTCCCACATCATCGACACGAGACGGGAAGAGACAATATGTTTTGTGTGAAATATCAAAGGGAGGTTATACTTGCAGAGGCCAACTTCTCTTGAACATATCGGCGACACAATGACGGATTTGGCAGTATTTGGGGGTCAAATGATCAGAGGTCGTATGAGAAGGCAATGAGCAGATGAATGGGCAAATAGGATAACCCAAACCCATGGAGGCAAAAGTGAAGCGAGATGAGATGTCCCCACCTAGACACGAATGCAAACAGTGCCATGTTCAAGAGCGACATACTGCCGATGACGACGATTACAGTTCCTTTATTTCCCCCACCATTTCTGGTGAGTACCCCGATTATTTTTGGATGACAAGCTTGACGGGGATAGCATGTGCTTGGAGGGCGTCATTTCGACGGAGCCCGATGTCATTAAGTTTTAACGAGTCTGACAAAGGAAGAACTTGGCGTCTTTTCATGTTTAGAGAGTTTGAAAAGACAGTTGAAAAGAAAACTCCAGGGGGGGTGCTTTTTTGTAAAGTTGTGTCTCTCGAGCTCGAAAAAGTATAAAATGATGCTCGAAAGAACCGCCCGATCATTACGACCGAGGAGTACTTTTCATATGTAGTGACCCTGACCCGAAAAAGTAAAAAAGCGGTCAGAAGCACGTCGTTTTGGGACCAATAACGAGTGCGAAACGACAAACACCCGGCAATCTTTGTTGGTTCAAATGGTCGAGAAAGAGCTTTAAAGCGAACGCCTCTCGTTCCTTTTGACGAGCTGAGAGGAGGCTCGGCAATCTTTTCTTGTTTTATGTCGGAAAAGAGCTTAATGATGACATTTTTTGGGACCAAGTGGACATAAATCCACCGTGACTTTGCCGGTTCCGAAGACCTGCATAAGGGAAATACCCGCGTAAACCCATTCAATATGTCAAAAAACATAATAAAACACGCATTAAAGCATAATTAATCACATCCGGATCGAATTCATGGCAAAACTATAGCAAAAACCGACATTCATAAGGACTATAGTTAAATTTAGGAATTTTTACTATAAATAGGAGTTTGTAAAAATCAATTTTACCATTTTACCATTGGAGCTCTGAAGGACGTTGAAAAACTACAAAGTTGACGGAGTTGATTCTTCCTCATCTGGACGCCGATTTTCCGACCGTCGATTCTAGGTAGGTCCCTCTTGCCCTGCGCTCCATTTTGATTCTATTTTTATGCAAATCCACCGTGGGATTTGGCCATTTGGCCAAATTGTTTGAGCATTGGTGCGCTCTCGGTCAGCACGGAAAACCCGTGTGCTTCTGCGCTGACCCAGAGAAAAATACAAAGGCGGCCATTCTCAGCGCGGCTGTTTTAGAAACAGTCACGCTGGCGCCGTGACATTTGATTTTTTAAAATTTAATGGACAATTCTCAAATGCAGGCCGCCTAATGACTTTTGGGTGATCTTGCATGACATAATGGCTTTTACATGGCAAGAGAGAGATCATGATCACGCTGATATAGCTACATTTTCCGATGCCAGATGCTGCAGTGCAATGCGGGCATGCGGATTACTAAAATTCTTCCTTACTCCGCGCTTGAGAGCTCAGCCGGATCTGCTGGAGTTACTGATCAGAGCATGGAACCCAGTGGATGGGAAATTCACCAACCGGGGTCGAGACAGTGAGTTCGACTCCTTAGACATTTATTTTTTGACTGGATTGTCTTGCCGAGGTGTGATGCCCATCCTGGAGGGGCAGCGTCCTAGCGGCGGGATGCTGGATCAGTTGATGGCTCGTGTTTGCCCACAGGCGGTCAAAACGCGAAGCGGGAAGTGCAGCATCCCATCAGTGGGTGTCAATCCAAATGCCGACATAGTGCTCCACACTATACTCTTCTTGGGGACGCGGGCAGCAGGTAGCCTGGCGAACCACGAGGCCTCAAAGGCCAACCTTTTACTCTCTCTGGAGTGTTTACAACCCACGATTTTCAACTGGGCGACAGCTGTGACCAACAGCATGAAGAGGCAGCTAAACAACTGTCGACGCGGAGAGTCGAAACAGTTTGGCTATGGATCCATTCTTCTTCCACTCATGTTTGAGTGGGTGCCGGCCCTTCGGCTGCAGACTATGGTAGTGGACCCGCCGAACAACGCACGAGAGACGACGGCCACCAAGTGGTCTCGGGTCATGCCTCGTGGAGGTGGTGGGCGCTCAGTGTCGTGGGGCCTCTGCTTTCGAGAGTGGCTAGAGTGCCAGGTTATCTTCGTCGAGGACTGGCCATACGCTGGTATCGACTTCCATGGTGATCCAGACATGCCGCTGCCCGCGGGAGAGCAGTGGGATGATGGAGTTAAAACACTTGATCTTTTTTATTTTCATTTTTGATGTTTTTGTATTTTTTCATGTACATGTCCTAATAAATGCTTACGCTGTGCAGATGTGGGACCCGTGAGACCCCTTGGCCTGGCTCCGGAGGCACGGGGGAGGAGCAAGGTGCTGGCATCTTGGCCTTGGCTCCTGTAGGAGGCGACCAGACAGAGACCGTGATTCACAATCTGGAGGGATTACTGGCAGGAGTCCCAGATTACCAGGGGATCGAGGAGGTCCCCCTAGCTGCTTAGATCCATACAGTGGGTGTAGAACCCAGGATGCACCGCCTTTTGAGGCGGGTGGCCCGAGCGGTGGCGTGCTATAGAGAGCATAACCCACCACAGTAGACACCTAGGCTTTATTTCCCATTGTTGTTTTGAGAGACATACGTCTCAGATGTACTGAGGACATCGGATCTATTGAGACATGTACACTTATTTTTTGAGCACCTTAGTGCGCCACCCGATATATATATATATATATATACCGATTTGGATGGATCTTTTACATATGATGATGTTTTTATATGTTATGCAAATGTCTAATACACATGTGATCTAATGTATCAGTTGCACAACATGCAATCCATGTATTTTTATATTTTTAGCAAGCTTAAAAGCATGCACACACATGCAAACTATGCTTGGAAACAAATTTATTTTCATATGCTTATGTTTATTCCTAGATGGATCTTTTCTTCATGTTATTATGTGTTTTATATGCTATGTGACTGTTCGACACACATGTAATCTGATGTATCTATGTGCATAACAAACGACCCATCGCGGAATGTATTCACACACACGCATATATTTTATTTTTTATGAAAGCTTGAAAACACACATGAGAATCACGTATGCAAAATATGCTTTGTGAGAAATGAAACGGGCATGCCCCCCAGCATCGTGTCTCAATTCGAGGTACATGCCCCCCAAGCTTCAGTCCATTGAAAAATGGGTTGAAGGTTGACATAATGATTATGGGCTCGAAATGCACGAGCTCACGTTTCATTGTTTTAACGAGGTTGACATAATGGTTATGAACTATCCTTGAACACAAGCCGGTTCATTATTTTAACGAGGTTGATACATCAGCAAAACTATCCTCGAGACTCCTTGTTTCATTTTTTAGGGAGCTTGACACAAGATCAGGAACTATGCTCCGGCCGAACTTCATCATAATGAACAGGAAATCGGGGCTTCCAAGAGTGGTACTCCTGATGGGAGGTCGATGTCTCAGAAGTCAGGACCCAATGCCCCCAGGACACTATGCACGATGGCGGCATTGCTGGATATAGGCATGGGAGAGGTGGCCACGTAGTTGATCTGAGGTGAGACAGATGCAACTGGTGGATGAGAACTAAGAGGGAAGGGCGATGGTGCTGGAGGGGCTTGTGGACGAACGAACGATAATTGTTCCATCGTCACCATTCTTCCATCGTGTGGAAATCAAACCACACGGAAAAGTGAAGAAACAAGGGCTCCCATGGCATACACATAGTCACGACCAAGGAAAAGACTGAAGTCTAAAGGTCCTTGGGTGACCGAGACGTCTATATAGACAGTCTTGCCTCCCAAAGTGATAGGGAACTTTGGAAGGATCCCTAATGGTTGACTCATTCCTCCGTCAAAAGCGGTGAGATTTGGTGCGACAGGTACAAGCGATGGGGAACCCAAAGCTCGCCAAGTAGTAACGGGCATAAGACTAACCGATGCCGCTTCATCTAACACAGTGCCAGGCAGCGCCATACGAGAGGCATAGGCGGTGACCCAGAAAGGCACATGGGATGGAAGGGGAGGGGTAGTCAAACAGCTCTAGTCGAAGGAAATGACTGAACTACTTGGTGGAGGAACCATATGGTTGCCCCCCTACTCGGAAGAAACCAAATCACAATTCTCCGTAGAGGACGGGAGGGGAAAACCATCATCGAGCTCAGGGGAATGCGATGAGACGAGAAGAACATGGGAATTTGACTCTTCCGAAACATAGTGGATAACACTCTGTCCAACCAATGGTTGGTCGGGAACAGGCTGGGTACAGCCAGGTTCGGGAAGAGGGGCTTGGATAAAAGGAGAATGTGAACCAATCTCATTGTCGGGAGGCGGATGATCTACAAGTGCAGAAAGGCGTTGATATCCAACGGGGAGTTGAGGTGGGGGAGCTGGGAGACTTTCCAAAACAGTGGAGGCTTTATCCATGAGTGGACAAAGGTGAAAGGGATGATTTCCTTCACAAAGTCTGCAGGGGATTCGAATCTTCCCTTTTCCCTTACCATTCCCAACTGATGAGGTAACATCGCCGTGAGCCTCAGTGGACGATGAGGGGTAGGCCGGATCACAAGACCATACTTCTAAGATCCTGGGAATGCCAGGACAATCACGAAGAAGATGGTCCTCCTTGCATAATCGACAGGGGAACTTAACCTTCCGCGGAGGGGCAGAAAGTGGCCCGACTTCAGGTGTACTTACGGGAACTGTTGTACTTGTAACCTCTCTCTTCGGAGACTTCTTCTTCTTGTTCTTCTTCTTCTTCTTCTTAGCCACCTAGTTATCCGAATCGAAACTTTCACCAGGCGAAGTACAAGAAGGAGACGTAGAAGTAGGGGTCGAAGGAGAGAGGTCCACCTTAGGTTCAACATGATGTTGTGTAGGTGGAGGGACTGATGGAGCATCAGCCAACACGGTAGGGACCAGAGAGGTTGAAAACAACCAAACAGGCAACCCGACAGTTAATCCCGGAAGGGATAACGTCGCCATATAAGGAGCACCAACATTCCCAAGAGGAAGGAAATGGCTAGGGTTCCCGTCAGGAGGGGAACTTGGGTTGGTGAACCCTAGAAAAGTTGCCATAGTGAAAAGAAACCTACTCAAGCAATCAAACACAAGATCTAACCAGGTAATGTTATCGTGGCCAAATAAATTTTTAAGACACAGGAATTGAACTTGACCTTTTCATGTTTCGAGAGTCGAGAAAAGGACGAAAATATGACTCTATCTACTTCGAGTGTTTAATGAGCACGAAGTGACAAGACGCTCACTTACACCTTTTCTTTTAGAGAGTTTGAAAAGGATCAAAAGTGACTACTCTGGAGATTCTAAGCAAAAAGGTTTACCAAGCAACCTGTAAAACTGCTATATACACCTTGGCCATCATATGAGAACCAAGGACTTTACGTACTGCAGTCAATCTTCCCGAATGCTGTGTTCGGTGCATTACGGTTCGCAAGGCGGCAGACTCGGCTTCCTATGAATAAAGGATGCAAGCCTAATGGAGTCTCCCCATATATACGCAACGGTACGTGGGAGCCCAATCCGTATTGACACCTATCGTTTCACTGTGAAGGAACCACCCAACCACTCGACGGTAAGCTACCAAGTTTAAAGACGTCGGAACACGTCTCTAGCCTAGACCTCTAGATGTTCACGTTAAGTTCCAATGCGTGTTTAGGTAAATTTGGTTTATTTTACGGTTGATCTTTGAATTAAGTTTTAGTTTCAGGTCCTACCGTATGATCTCTCAAAAGCACCTAAATGCAACTATATGCCAAAGATCATCATTTTGTTCGATGAATTCTAACTATAAGAAGGTTGAGAATCTTTCAAGCAAACAAAACGAATTCAAGCAATCACGCAACCTAATGCAACTAACAGCAAGGAAATGAAACTTTTCTTTTGAAAGCACAAAACGATGAAATGTTCTTTTCCTTTCAACTATTGATGCAAAAGATGCTAGTTTGCTTTACTTTTCAATGACATAAAAGTGCTTTTAAAATGAATTAGAGAGACAGCAACACTAAGTGAAAGCTAAAATCACTCAATGCACACACAAGACAATTCCCAAGTCACTAAAAAAACCAGTTTCCCAAATCGAAGGAAAACAAAGGCTTATGAGCTATGTGATCTAAACTCGACAAGACACCAAGGAATTCAAAGGAGGAAAGCAAATCACTTGGAACACAATCAAACACTTTCGACAATCACCAAACAAATGTGAAAACAAAAACGAAGTCGGTTGGTCAACCAAGAACACAAGATCCCGGATGGGAGGCTAGACACACACGGCCACTAGATGCCCTAGGGTTTGAGTGTGAAATCAATGGAGAAAAGTGAACACCCGAAGGATAAGAGTTCAAAACCAGACAAGCGACGACTCGACACACTTCAGTAATTGCAAAAGTCAAGACAAAATGCAAACCAAGCAACGAAAGCAAAAAGGAAGGCTTTGCAAAAACTAAAAACAAGCAACAAACGAACCCTCGTGGAACAAGGCTTCGCAAGCAAGCGTGTCATGGCTTAGACAAAATAAACAAGTCAGAAGCCAAGTGGAAAAAGCAGGGGACAGCCAAACCAAGACGTTTAGGAAGCCAATTCGGACAAAAAGAGTTTCACAGGATCAGCGCGGGTGACCCCTCAACAACAAAGCGATGACAAGGAAAGGTCTGTAGCAACTTTGCGCTGTCAGCGCAGAAGGACACGGATAAAAGGCGCTGTCCCGAAAATAGGGTCAGTGCGACTGTTAAATGTATAAACGCGATGACAAGAAGAACAAAGAAGCAACTGTGCGATGTCAGCGCAGCTGTTCTGAAATAAAACGCGCTGAGGCTAAAAAACAAATAAAAATGAACCAAAAACCCCCAAACCAAGGTAACAGGCTTTCAAGACAATTAAAGCAGTTCCCAGGACGAACCAGGAAACAAACCAACAACAAATCAATCCCCAAACTTTGACAAGAAAGCAATAATCAAATAAAAAACAAGGATGAACTACAAAGAGACAAGCAAGCTCCCCAGTGGAGTCGCCAAATTGTTGGAGAGGTAAATCCCCTCTACGGATAGAGGCGATCCCTACTAGCCCAAAAGGGGTCTAGCAACAATCAAACAATGCTACTCTGCAGGTTCCTAGTTGTAATAACAAGTGGGTAAAGGAAACCTACTTGGATTCCAATGCTATGTTTGACGAAGAGATGATCCTCTCGCTCCTTCGCTCCAGCTGATCACAGTCCTCCACTATCCTCGCGGACGGACACCTGCACAAGCAAAGAGAGAACAAACACAAGCGTAAAATCTACTAAAAACAACTATGTATCAGTTAGGAAAGATACAATTCACATTAATCATTCATAGGACAAATGGAAATGGAACCATAATAGTAGTCATCTATCTTTATTAATCAGAAAATAGAGTAAGGTACAACTGAAGTCCTGACGCTGAGTCCTTCTTTAGAGGGTCCAGCCAGCATGTCTTCCAAGCATTCACCTTTGAAGTAGATCTCCCAAGCCAAAGAGGTCTCTCTCTCACATACAAGGCAACAAACTCATAACCTTCCTCAAAGCTCTAAAGCAATCCTCACACAACACACCAAATGCCTACAAAGAGCAGCACTAATGCACTAAGAATTCCTCAATCAAAGTCTATATGTTCCAAAACTAGCTGCTCATGGGCATTGGAGGAGGCTTATAAAGGATAAGGAGTCTCCATGAATAGTTAAAGGATGAGCTTTCCCCCAAGATAAGTGGATGATCAGTCGAACAGACATGCCAGAGAAAGGATGGCGACCTTAACAATGCTAACAGCCAAGTCTGGAGTCATCTGGAAGGCTGGCTGTTAGAACAAACTCGCCTAAACAGGATCAACGCAGGTGCAAAACTGGGCTGGTGCGCTGGCATCACAAATCAACTATAGAAGAGGTCCGGTCAGCGCACAGTTATACAAGCGGAGGGCGCGCTGTCCGTGAAATTGGACCAGCGCGGAAAACACGTGTGCTTCAGCGCTGGCAGTGCAGTAGTTACATTATCCTCTGCCAGTTAGCGCGGTTATTTTAGAAACAGACGCAATGATTCAATAAACTTAGGCAAAGAGGGTTTTAGCCATTTCTGAGAGCATAAGCAAGGTGAATGTGATTTAATGACACAGTAGGGAGACTGACAGGATGACAGTGACATTTTACTCTGTAACATCCTCACTCAGTTACTTTTCCTTCCAGGTACGGGTGATCCATTTTTCCTCTCATTTGACTATTACATTTTGTCATCATGACCCCTGGTCTTATGTTGAGTCAAATTCTACCACACTCTGGAGTTGTGTCATCGATGTTCAAGATAAGTTTTATCTACAGTCTATTACATATACATTGTCTAACCCTTTGCTATAGTCATGGATACTATTTGTTACTTTCCACACTGTTCCTCGTTTCGTGTCGATGATGGGGGACTCATCACGACCATCCTTCGACGAGTCACTTCCTATCGACTTCAACTCATTATCCAAGAAGATGACTTAGAGGTTCCCTTTCAGTACCTTAGGGCTTGCATGCCTTAATGGCAAGTTATTCACATCCAACTAAATTTTCTCATCATTGGCCTTTGATGGGATGATTCCACGAGTGTTCAACTTCAGATTCATTTTCACATTCATGGATTGTACTGTTGTAACTTGAGGGCCATTTTCATTATTGGTGGTTTCTCTTGTGCCTGTTAATGGTCCACATTATTGGCTAGTAATCAGATGGTATTCTAGCATGTTTGACTTCGACACATTTATTCACATGTTAGAATTCGTACTTTGATTGGGTTGGGATGTAGCGTAAGGCCCTAAGTTTTGTCTGATATGACAAAGGGTTGCATGGTGTTATGTATTCTTCATGATTTTATACATGTTTCTTCTATATATATGGTTGTGACCATACTGTGGGACTTTAATTTGTGTTGATCCTTCGATATCGAGTGCCTGCGTCCATACCTTGGATCTTAGATTTACAGATGATCCTTCTCATTCGGATGGCTGCGCATGCCTTGGATATTTTTCATAGTCCTTACTATCTAGATGGTTGTATCCATATCATGGATTCATGTTTTGATATCAGATATGTATATGTATATGTGTCCTTGATTTGTAGGTCTCTTGATAGTTTTTCTTCTCGTCCTTGAAAAATCTTGTAAATCATATCATCCATCACTCCATGTTCTGTCTTCATGCTTTAGGGGGCATCTGTTACACAATATTTAGTCACACCTCCCACACTTCCCTGTGACATACTCTGAAGTGCCTGAAACATGACTATCATCCAGTGTACTTATCCAGATATGTAGCTCATATCCTCCCTAGAACACAAAAGGAAAAATTCATTGAGCTTCCGCTAAACAAAAAGGCTCTAAAACCCTAATTTGAGGATCATCGCTCCCCTGACACTGAAAACCACGATGGTCGCTAGTTGCATTATACTATCCCCATGAGGCCAGTGTGCTTTTGGCTTGGATACCAGCAATGATCCCTAAAAGGAAATTTTCCCAAAGAGGACAAGAAGCTTCGTGATCTAGAGGCTTCCAAAACGATGAGATGGAGGTTGTTCGACATAGATGAGGTCAAGTTCTCTCAACTTGGCCCTTTGGCCTTATCCCTATGAGATAACTCCTTGATATGAGGGCCTTCTCCTATCTTTGGAGAGATTCTAACTCCCTTTCCATGCCTATATATTCATCCTCTCCCATTGCCAAATTGTTGGTCTTTGGCTATTTACACCCTTATGGTGAGATTGTGCTCAAATGATAGTCATTTGGCTTGGATAAGGAGTGCTTGGAGAGCTTGAGCTTGGACTTGGACATTCAATCAAAGAGTGATTATTGACATCAAGGCTTGGTTGTATTCTTCCTCATTTATTCTATTAATATATACAATTGCTGGTTCATTTTCCATAAATGTGTATGTTTTTGCATCATTTATCTTAATGCTCCTTGATCTATTAAGTAGGTTACTTTCAATTATACTATTTGTACTTGTATTTTTTTTTGTGTCTTGATCTCTTTTGAAGGCATTCAAATGTTATGAGCAGTAGGATCGAGCCCATGGTGCAAGTGATTTGAGGTCTTCAACAAAGGAGGACATTATAGCATCATAACGAGGTAGGCCATCTTCCTCTTCTCCTGTTTCGATAGTAACTTAGGAACGTGTCTAGTAGATTGTCACGTAGGTTTCTAGTCCCACTCATTGGGCTAGAGTGATTATATTTGTCCATAGAGAGGATTGCCTAGACAAGAGGGTTGTCACCACAACCATCTCAAAGAATGAGAGGAGTTTAAGTCTGCTTTGGTAGTTAGATCCATATATTCGGAAGAGACTTCTTTTCTAGTTTCACTAAGTATGAAGTTTATACTAATCCCCACCATATACATAACCATAAAACCCAATGGATAAGGGAAGGACTTCTGGAAAATATGTGGGTGCATAGCTTCTTCCACACTCTAGGAAAATTTCCATATGCATGGTACATGGATGAGGAAATAAGGAAGCATGCCGGTGAATGTGACCATATGATAGCTGAGTTCATTAGTGACTTCTCATTCACCGATGATGATGAAGGGATAACAAACACTCTTAAATTAGTTAAAAGGGTCTTGTTCCTATTAGGTAAGCTGACTTAAGACTACTTTGATTAGGATGCCCGCGATCACATATATGAATCCATATTCCACGAAGTTTTGGCTTATGAAAACATAAACCTAGAGCTTGATGTAAATGATTTAGAGGAGTTAAGGCACTTAACATTTAAGGAATATGAAGGGGAGAGGAACGTTGAAGTGGGACATGTAACAATTGGTTTAAAACTACAACTTATGAATTTGTAGAAGCATAATATTGACACTGAAGAGAAGCCAAAATTAGATTTGATTGGGGACTACTTGGATGAGCATACTACCAATGAAATATTTGATCTCCTAAGGGAGTATGAAGACCTATTCCCTTGATCTATTGCTAAGATTAAAGGAATTAAGGGAGAGATGTGTTAAATGATTATTGTGCTTAAGCCAAATGTGAGACCAATAAAGCAATAGCCATCTAGATTGAATCTAAGGGTCAAAGAGAAGGTGAAAAGGGAGATTGACAAAATGTTTGCAACAAGGGTTATCTTCCATGTTGATGAGTCTGAGTGGGTCAGTCTGATTGTCATCCAAAACAAGAAGGATTATGAAGAGATTTGAGTCTGTGTGGACTACAAGAGCCTAAAAAATGCCCATGTTCATGATCCCTTCCCCACTCCCTTCAGTGACAAAGTGTTTGATCATGTTGCAGGTAATGAGGCCTACTCTTTTGCAAATGGGTTCTTGGGTTACCGTCAATTTTGTATTACAGAGGAGGATAAGAAGAAAACAACCTTCACAAACGAATAGCGGTCTTATGCCTACCATGTAATTCCCTTTGGATTAAAGAATGTGTCGATAGTGTTCTTAAGGATTGTAATTGTTGCCTTATAGGAGTACATCCATAAATTTCTAGAAGTGTACATGGATGATTGGACAGTCTATAGTTTATTAAAAAGGAACTCCCATTTGCTCCGAGTGATGTTTTACCATTTTAGGAAGCTGCAAATCTCCTTGAACTTGAAGAAGTGCATTTTTATCATCCCCTTTGGAACACTGTTGGGGAATATAGTTTGTAAAGAGGGAGTGCGTATTTATCCTACCAAGGTTACAACAAACTTGAATATGCCTCCAACGACAAGTGTTAAACAATTGAGATCAAGTCTCGGCCACATAGGATATTACTATAGTTTCATCCGCAACTATGCCTCGATCATTGCACCACTGGAGAATTTGTTGCAGAAATTTGAAAGGTTTTCCTAGTTCGATGAATGTGAGGCTACCTTCAATGTCCTAAAAGAGAAGTTGGATGGTGCGACAATCCTAGTTTACCTAGATTGGAACAAGCAAATTCATGTCCATTTCGATGCATCGGGAATCACTCTGGGAGTTGTTTTGGCTCAAGCTAGAGATGGTAATCTTGATCACCTAATATACTTTTCCAACAAAAAAATTTCCATGGTGGAAAAGAACTATAACACAATTGAGTGTGAAGCTCTCGCAATGGTGTACTCACTACAAAAGTTTCAACACTACCTTCTTGGGGGTCCATTCAATTTTTTTACTAACCACTCCACTCTGAAGTAACTAGTGAATAAGCTTGTGATCAAAGGAAGGATCTGTAGATGGCTCCTATTGTTCTAGGAGTTCACATTTGAATTAATTGTGAAACTAGGAAGGATAAATGTGGGTCCTGATCATCTTTCCCTGCTAGAATTAGGTGAAGTTGGGGGGGTCAATAAATGATCAACGACCGAATGTTGACTTGTTCTAAGTTGACGCCATACCTGGTAACTTGGAATATATTGAATTATTTATAACCATAGGGAAGTATTAGCATGAATACATGGCGAGAGAGTGAAGGCATATGGTAGTTTGAGTTGTAGATTGCCAACTATTCACATGGAAGTTATAAAATATCAGTCTGGATCAGATATTGCAATGACACATCCTCAATAATGATAATTAGTATGTGCTATTGGAATGTCATTCGGGCATTGCGAGTGGACATGTCGGTAGAAAAGCTACCATAAGAAAAGTGTTGCAGGAAGGATTCAGGTGGCCCACACTCTTTTGAGATGAAAAAGAGTATGCTAAGAAATGTGATGTTCACCAAAGGGTGGGACAACCATCACTCCCGAATGAACTTCCTTTGTAGCCTATATGGGCACTCCAGTTATTTGAGATATGAGTGGTAGGCTTTGTGGGGCCCATTAATCCACCGAGGTGACACTCCCATGCCAGATACACTATCATTGCCATATATTACCTTACCAAATGGGCTAAATCTGCACCAATTAAATATTGTACTACATACACCACAAATAGGTTCATCTTTGAAAATATAATCTCTTTGTTTGGGTGCCCACAGAGCCTCCCAAGTGACCAGGGGACCCACTTTATTAATAATATAGCTTCCATAATGCTATAGAAATTCATGATTCAGTGCCAAAAGAGTAACCCATGCCACCCACAAGCGAATGGCATTATGGAAGATTTTAATAAAATATTAAAGAAAGGCCACACCAAGATATGATCTGCCAACTGAGATAGCTAGGATGAGTGGGTACTGGTGACTTTATGGTCCTACCATACAACTGTCAAGCGCATACACAAATATACACCATTCCATATTATTTATGTCGAGAAGTCGTAGTACCTACCAAGTTCATTATTCCCAACCTTTTCATTGCACAAGACACTCCCATGTCAGAGGATGAATCAATTGCAAAGTGGTTGGATGAGCACTCGAATTTGGACAAACACCAATTTCTAGAAAATTTTCACCAAACTTTCGAAAAGGAGAGGCGAAAAGCTCGGCATAATTGACACATAAAATGAAAGTCTTTTGCAGTTTGGGACCAAGTTTTCTTATATGATAATAAGTTTCTAAAACAATCTTGAAAAGTTGTGAATCCATTGGTTACGACCATTCATTTTTACGAAAGTGCAGGATTCCACAGTTGTCAAACTTGCACAACTAGATAGAGTCCAATCACCTCACTGGGTGAATGATGCATGCGTGAAGCCCTTCCATGGCCCAACAATTTCTTCGTCAAACTAATTTTATCTCCAAAATGGGATCATAGTAAGGGTTAGGTAGAGTCAGTCAACTAATTTTGTAGTGAAGTCAGTTATTTCAATTGTGTTAGTTACTTCAGTTGCGTCAGTCATTTCAGTTGTGGCATTTTGGTCAGTTATATCTACTATGTTAGTTGTGAATAAAGTTACCTCAGTTAGGTCTGTTAGCTAGTCCAGTGCCACCATCTACAACCCATTGTCATCGGGGAATCACATGTGGCAATCATCTTATCCACAATAATTAGTAACAATTCCATGTGTCATATCAGATTTGGGTTAAATATCTCCCATAATATCCTTGACACGACTTGGTTATAAAATTTTTAGATTATCCATCATCTCATTATAATTAATCATCATGATCACCCACCTTTTCAGTTTTCACACCATCCACGTCAAGTCCAGGTCACAATTGTTGCTAATTCCACAATTTGAACTGAGTGTAGAAATTTGCCTTATTAATTAGTTATCAAAAGAGTCATTTGATGTCTTTCTAGTTAATTTGGATGACAACACTAAGTTATTCATTGTCACAATGTAGGTGGTTGAATTACTCAGTCTGACTTACGTGTCAAATTCCTCTAGTCCCCATACCAAATTTAGACCCACTGTGTATGCTGTGTACAGTCGCTGAACTGTACCCATGACCAAAGTCTCCCAAATCTCTATTCCCACCCCTCCATTAAACTCTAGAGTCATTGAGATTGAGAATCTCTATGGTAAATATGAGAAGGCCATGCTCGTGGATAATTATTTATAAAATTATTTCCATTTCCAAATGCTCAAGAGTGGAGTTTTTACAAAGGTCATAACCAAATGAAATGGTAGCCATTCATCCATAATCAAAGAGAATTTTGGAGGAATATAGAAGTCCATGTTGCTGAACTTGCGAGATCTACTAGTGATCGACACCTCTAGGGCAGTAATGTAGTGCATTAGTTTCCTTGTTAGCCAACTGCGACAAGCATCTCTCTAGCTAGACAAAGAATACCCCATACATGTTAATGACATTCAGCAATTGATAGGACTATCTATTTAAGGGGCCACAATGGCATCCATGTTTCAGACTACTTCGAAGCGTGGAAAGAAGACAAGTGACAAGTATGATACTTGGCATGGTGGCAAGGGAGACAATATTGAGCCAATTAACACTCCCACCATCAAATTCACTTGTTACATAATTGCTGGAAAAAAAATCTACCATTACATAAAGGGCGAGTGCACTATGGACATAATTCTAGTGGAAGAATCTTGCAAGAAGGGAGAGCAATTGAATTGGTGTAGTTATTTTCTTAGCAAACGTTTTGAAGCTTGCAAATATGTCTACAAAAGGGCAAAATACTTCATCTATGGTATCTTGTAGTGATGAAACGGTACCCTCTGGAAGGTAGAGAACTAGAACGTGTCTATGAAGACCAACCTCTAACACTCTGGTACTTACCATGGTGGACCTTAGAGGATGCAAACATCAATGAAACCAATGAGGCCTCTTTCAAAGGATGGTATCAAAAGATGGTAATTGTCACTAAATCCAATCCAATATCCTAACAACTCTTCTAGATGAATACTCACATCAAATATGGTTTGGTGTTCACTATGGTAGCACATGGATTTTCCCTAAATGTACCAATCCAACCATGTTCTGAATGTGTGCCCAAATTTACATTCTCTTTGAGGAGGCATTTCATAATGAAGTTTTATCCTAGCCTAGGGTTTTTTGTATAGTCCAAGACAATAAGAAGATGTATTCTTTTGAAGGAATTCTGCCTAAACCACTCCTAGGCAAAAGCCTATCCATGTCCCGGAAGTGAGTAGCAGAGGATATTCTCAACCCAGTCTTCAAGAGGTTTGAGAAAATATTGATATCAATCTGCAACACTCTGGAGGCTCTTGGGTCATTGGTAATTCATTTTCCCTTGTTCTCTAAATTTTTTACTGGTAGTCCAATTAATTCCTTGTCACTAATCCTAGTCATTACTTCACTTCCATCCATAGGCCCCCACTCTACTAATGAACCCACCATCCAAGATACTCACTCAATTTCTACACAGCCACCACCACTTCCCAGGAAACCCATTAAAATTACGTCTACCCATGTCATCGATATCACTGACAAGGAACCACATTCCCACAAAAACACACTAGTCATTGAGGAAAACCCATCATGCACTTCCGTTGTGTCCCCCACATCACACAACCCATCAGCTCGCACAACCTCTCCCTTCACTACTATTTAAGACATTCCTCCATCTGGTAATCTTCTCAATGCCAAACGTGAAATGGAACTAGACTTCGTAATCCAATCCATCACTTGCACTACCCAAGATGCACTCATTGTTCACCCTACAAACACAATGCCATATAATTCATATATGTTATCTTTTATACTAGCATCAGGCCCATAAATGAAAACCAACCAGCCTATCCACTCTGATATCCAGGGAACATAATTCATACACACATTTCGTATAACATCCAACCCCACCTCCCTTTCACCATCGCATTCCATTACAGACCATAATGGTACCGACATTGTCGAGACCCTATTGCGAGAGACGTTTCCCCAAGGCATCCTTAACCTGCTACTATGACACCTAATGAAATCTAGAGTTGGTCTTCCTCTCAACTATTTACTTTTTTTCAATTGGCCCCATGCAAGGTAGAGGCACTACAAATCATTTGGTAGTCGATCATGAGAAACAACAAAAACAACTTCTTTCTATTGCAGCAGATAGAGATCAACTGCTCTAGGAGATGTAATAACTGTGGTAATAGATTGATGAAATCAGTACAAAGTTCCAGGATCTTTGGCCCATGGTTGACGAGATAGTACCAATAGCACCAGAAGACGTTTTAGCCTACACTCTTTCAGTTTGTTGTGGTCATATGCGAACTACATTCACTGACCATTTCTCAGCAATCAATGAGCTTTAGAGAATTATTGGTAATACCCAAAGGGTGCTCCCTGATCCAGTAACCTCGTATTCCAATGACATAGAGTAGAAAATCACTAAAGTGGCTTGTTTTAAAGCCTCCATCCAAAAGGCTACAGGCGAAGATAAAAATTCTTCACTCAAGTTCACTACTTGTAGGGTTCCTTGCAAAGAAAAATGAGATGGTCTATGTTATGTGCCAACAGGCTAATCATCTCTTCAATGAAGCCTTAACCACCCCTAACCTGAACTAGAAAAAGGAGATTTTTACACAGACTAATATCCTTGAAAAAAATATCCAACAAATTGAGGATGAATTGTGCACCGCAAAAACGTTTCTCTCTGACCTTGAGCCACTTGCACAGGTTGACTTCCAGAAAGTACAATAGATCAGTGCCGAAGCAAAAACTCACTGGAATGATCTCCTAACTACAAGGCCAACTTAACCAATAAATTAAATCACCACACATTTCCTCGAAGAAGAAATCACTCTCACGGGTTCATGATAATCGACCCTTACTGTGTACACACAATTTAAAACCACAACCATCCAATCCATCCCATAGTTGGGTCCTTCATTTTGGGGACAAATTTTTGATATGTTTTGACCAAATACGACTGACAAGAAGTTAGGGAGGAAGCAACCAAGGAAAGGGAATGAATCTGCTAATGATCCAGGTGGATATTGGTGGTCACCTACCTATTCCACTCGAACCCCTGACATTGCTTCTTTCAGTTTTTAGTTTCTTTATTTGTAGCACAATTTAATATTTTTGCCATTTTTTTAGGTCCTAAACTTCCAGAGCTATTTTGAGGCCCTAAACATTTTTTGGGAAAACAGGGGCCAACATAGGTCATTAATTGATGTTGGCCACTCGAAAGTTGTAGTCCTCATATAGATCTTTCTAAATAGGTATTGTAAGTGTCAAACAAAGATCATATGCCAAAGCCACGACCCAAAGAAGTTGATGTACCAATTTACCCAAACAGGGCCCATAGTTTGGTGCTTCATCTCCTAAGGTTAGGTTTCTAGATGTTTAGGGTTTTCCATTGCTTCTCAATAATAAATAGGCCTTTGAGCCTCATTGTAACACAACTCATAGGGATGTAGTCGCCACATCTCTTCTCAGAGCTAAGCTACCATCGCCTGAGCTAGTCTTACTTCCATTCTATTTGTAAGTATACTTCAGTATATGATATTAATGAAATGAAGTATTATTTATGCTACACCTCTATATTTATGGTTATATCAGTAATTTTTTGCGTTCTTGTTTAAATTCGGATCAGTAGTATCAGAGAGGTTTTTCTCATTCTCTATTTTTCTCTACATGTCCCCAACGAGGTTAGGATATAAGGAGTTAGGGCTTGAACTGGTCAAACCATTGCAAGACCAATCTCACAAATCCCGGCGGCCTCCCATGGGAGAAGAAAAGAAAGATGAGGGAGCAAGAGATCCTATCAAAATATTGCTCGACGAGGCCTTCAAGAAACAAAGGAACGTGATGATGAATAACTTTGTGTAGATCCTTCAGTGCTTGCCCACCAATGATGCATCCACATCCAACAGCCATTGTGGAGGCACCACTCCTTTTAAGGTACATGTAAACTTTGAAATTCCCATATTTGACGGTCAAATAGATGCAGACCTCATAGATAAATGGTTAAATCCACTAGAAGGATATTTTTTTTATTCATGATTTTTCCATCCGGGAAAATATTACTTTTTCTCTTCTCAATGTCACCCCCAATGTCAAGGACTGGTTGGAAACCTACTATGAGTAGAAGGATGAAAGTACACCCTCATTATTTTCAGTTGCACCGACTTAGAATTCATTTTGAGATGCCATCAAGGAGTAGTACTACCCTGTCGGGAGCTATGAGGATAAATACATTAAGTGGACTACACTGTGGCAGGGAAGGGACCAAGATGTGCCAAACTTTACCAATGTTTTTCATACCCTTCGCGCGAATTTGGGTATCAATGATTTTGAGAAATATTTCATACTCAAGTATCGTGGCTGCCTACACAAGTACATTGAGGATGATATGGATTTCCCAGACATCTCCTTGCTCGGCATGGCATACCAATATGCTGTCAAGATAGAGCAGAAGTTGAAACAAAGGCAATATTTTGGATCTGCGAATCCAAAGCAAGGGAACGGTGACCCCAAACTGTAGAACAAATGACAAAGCCAAAGCAGGGTGGCCTAGGACAACCCACCAAAGCCACAAGAAAAAAACAACACCATGAAGTTGAAGAAGGACACGGGAAAGTTGTGTGAGTTCCATAAGAGCTCCACTCACAACACAAGTGAGTCTCAGGCCAAGTCGTCACTAGTGGCCGAGCTGAAGGCTTCTGAATCGGACGCATGTTCTAACCCTGAGTCAAAACCTAACAAGGGGAATGAAAAAGGGAAGAAGATTCTTGATGCACAGCCCAACGCCACCATTGCCACCACGAAGATACAGAAGGATGAACCTAAAGATTCAAAGGAGGAGGAGCACCTCTTCCACTCCAACATGTCGGTAAAGAGTTCCCTGCTATAGTGCATTATCAACAGCGAGAGCCAAAAGAACCTCATTTCAGGAGAGGCCATGAAGCAACTGGGCTTACTGACCACAACACACCCACAATTGTACACCATCGGATGGATTCACCAAAGATAGGATATTCGCGTGAACCAACAGTGTTGCTGTGGAGTACTAGAGAAGGTATGTTTTTGGTGAGTATTTCAGCATATTTTTATTAAAACTTACAAACCTTTTGCATCATGAACTAGGTAGATAATAAGGAATTGTGACAAAATCTGTAAAAGTGATATGTAAAATGAAAATAAACAATTGTCATTTTCTTATGCAGAAAGAAGGAAAAACGAAGGATTGCTGTTCCAAAGGAAAGGACGAAGCCAGATTAACTGTTGTCCCTTTGGCGGGGAACCACACACAAACAAGGCAAACCAAATCAAAGCGTATCTGCCAAGGAGAGGATATGGAGATGTCGACTCGGTGCAAGAAAGTAAAGAAATAGCTGAAAGCCAACAGTTTGGTGAATCCCTCAGGATCCTGTGATCCTGAGGGATCGCTACTTTAACTATTTTTTTGTACTTGGACATCTCCGCCTTTGCCAATATAAAAAGGGGCAGCACTGTTAGCCTGGGGGGATCAATTATGTTTTTATGTAATTTCTCTTAAAATTAAGACTTTGATCATCGACTCTCATTGAGAAGTGATCCACTGTAATTCTGGTTTATGCATTAATACAAACTTGGTTGCTCTTTCATTTGTGATTCTGGAATAACTTCAAGCGGTGTACCCCTGGAGGCTAAGGGCCCGGCCCTGGAGGAACACTTGCTCCTGTACTATTACTTTTTGTTTATGCGTGGTTTTGCTTATCAGCTTTATTCGGTAATCTGATATGTTCTACTATTTTACTTCACAGCTCTGTTACAGTTGATTCGTTAAGTGATATCATTTCTTGAGATAGGGACATAATAACTCTGCAACGCATTGTTGTTTCTTTAAATATTGATATTGCTAGTCTTTACAAAATATTGTTGCTATTCCATTACAGAGTATCTGTGTTGTGCATTTATCCTTTGGTATTATTGAACTTATCTTAGAAATTATATTTCCTTACGATTGATTGAGTCGATGAATATTGATGTTCCACTTCGAAATGCAATCATGTTGTTTATAACTAAGATTTGCAGTTGAATTGCCAAGATCAGATTACTATTAAGGTGTGCTATGTGTGAAACGTTGTTCCATATTCCATCACTAATCAGTGTTGTTCTATTTCTGTGTGTTGTTCAATTCATCCTTAGAGACAGAGGATTGCCATTTGATTTTTGTAGGATATGCTCACATTTGATTTTGTAGATTAAGGTGTTGTTGCTTCTTAAACTTAATTGCCATTACAATTTCTGATTTTCTGTTCCATTTCTTAGTTTCTATTCCATTTCATATTTGTTGTTCTATTTCTTATCATTTGCGTTATTGTTGCTTTGGTGTGAAGAACGGTCTGAGACTGTAGTGGGCATTGACATTTGCTGTCCGATCCCCAGATCGACGATCTGTTCCTTGATTACTTTTGGACATTCATTTCTAAAGGGATGAGTTATTGTTGCTGGACCCTTGATTGATACATTGCTTATTTTTCTGAGTGAATGACTTAGGCTTCAATATCTTTTGCTGTAAGTAGATTTCCTTTCCAACATCTGTTTACTCTTGTATTTTCTTAAGCACTGTACTACTAGCATTACTCTGGCAAATGTGAGCCTCAGATTGAGACACTCTTTGAAATAACAAAAAGTTCCTGGATTAACAAAGAGTGTAGTCATTTGTTTCTTTTCAGAGTAGTGTAAGATCTTGCTAGGGAAGAATTGGGTTTTAAAAATGGAAGGTAAGAACCTACGTACGGAGCATGTAACAGCCCTGCTCCCCTGCCTACTTTCCTGTAGATTTGTCATTGTTTTGATTGGGTAGAACCTAGTAATTGATTTCTGTGTGCATGACTAAGAAGAAAAAGCCAGAAAAGAATTCCAAACCTCTACCCAAGCCCGAAAAAGCTAAGGGAGTGGTGACCCTTGGCTGATCAACCTTTATAGTCGAAATCTTTAAGAAAGCAGAATCTCAGCCTTTAGTAGGACCCATGAAAGTTATTTCCAGATAGCCTACTAGTTCTCTTCAGGCCATATGATCACCATCTGTAGCCTTTGCTGAGGTGCATAGTCAAACCGAAGAGCAGGATTTCCAAGAAATTGAAAATTCCAGTCCAGAACTATTGCAAGAAGGGAATAATTTGTGAAGGAAGAGGAGAGACAGGAGAAATTGAGGAACCTAGGTCTCCTCTTGGGACAATTCAGCCATTGAGCAGCCCAGATAAGGGAAGTGCTGCAAGAATCATTTTTGAAGAAACTCAATCTCCTTAGACTTTAGGTACTCTCATTATCCCAGATAAAGGAAGTGCCATTAAAACCATTCCTATTAAAGCCATTCCCTCTCAACCTAGGAATACCCTCCTAGATATCCCAGAAGGTTATTGGCATATATTCGATCAAATGGCCCAGAATCAGCCTAACACCTAAACCTCTACTCTGCAATACCCTATCGTGGATACTACAACAAATGTGCCTATGAAGGCAATTCCTCTTCAGCATATCCCTACGTTCCATGGCCTTACATCAGAAGATCCGGATGCATTTATGTTTGAATTTGACATGCTGTGTAGGGGTTATGACTACACAACCGACCCCAGAAACTGAAATTATTCCCCTCTACATTAAAGGGGGCTGCTTTGAGATGGTTCATGGGATTAGGTGGTGGTGTTATAAATAACTCGGACCAAATGAACGAATGTTTTCTAAAAATATATCAGGACTATTGCAGGTCTAGGGAACTAAAAGATGAAATATTCCAGATGGTAGCTAGACCAAATGAAACATTAGAGGAGTATGTGAAACACTTTCAATATAATCTTCAAAGATCTCCTTATGCATCACTACCTTTACTTGATAATGTGTTAAAAACAACCTTAATTAGGGGAATGAAAGAACAATGGATTGAAACATTAAACATTATGGGGAAAGGAGATATCTATCAGGAAAATTTTGCTGACATTATTGATATATGTATCAGGAGCTCCAAAAGCAGCACAAGACTAAAACCGGCAGAGCATGATCAGTTTGTAAGAGATAATAGAATTCCGGCAGAGGGAGTAATGCGTGCAGAAGTCGGAAATTTATTAGAAAATTTTAAAACTGATATACTAGGGACACTAACAACACAACTTGATATGATGCAGGCCAAGCAGAAGCAAATGGAGGTAGAACAAAATTTGGCAATCTTCTGTCCTCGATGCAGAAAGAAACATAGCCATAAGGAGTGTCCACTAGATGCAGTCCAAACATGCGCCATCTGCACAAAAGACCACCTTACGGAAAGTTGTCCCTCACTTCCCGGATTAAAAGCAGTATACAAGGAAGCAAAGGAAGAGCCAGAGTCGATGTATCTACTCAATCAGCGCCGTTAGTGGCAGCCGCGACAGTCTGGTATGTTCTTGGACCCGACTTCTTCTTTTCAGTCTCCATAGTATAATGCTCAACAATATAGTATGTGGCAAAATCAACCTCAACCTCCTTTCCCGAATTGGTCACCACAGTCTTTTCTTTCATCAAACCCGTGGCTGAACCAAGCAAGTCAATCCAATTGGCCAAATTTTCCCTATGCCCCACCATATTGGCAAAGTAATGCATACCCAGCACAATGGACCCCTCCTACTTCACAAAATCAGGCCTGGCAGACAAACTGGCAAAGGCTGATGCATCAGCCAGTAGGAACCATTCATCTCCCTCAACCTACACTGCCAGCCTTACAAAAAAATCCCCAGTCTAACCTGAGACCGCAACTCCCAGCCCAACCCAACCCTAATCCAAATAACAGACCAGTCCAATCTTCCCAAATAGTACAAACACCAAAAATAAAAGCCGATCTGAGGGAGTGTAATGATCTTCAGCTAAGATCTGGGTGTATTGTTGAAACAGAGGGAGATAAGACAATTCATGTTGAAAATCAGTTACCTAGAGAACAATCGCCACAGGAAGAGGATGCGAATGAACAAAAAATTCATAATCAAGCAACCACATCCTCTCCTTCATTCCCAGAATGCTTAATCATACCTCGACCTACACAATATCTCGATTTTGACATTCTGGGAGAATTAAAAAATTTGTACATAAAAATTCCATTCCTCCAAGCCATTCAAGACATCTCGATATATGCAAAGACTATCAAAGAATTATGTGTAAAGAAACCAAGGAGGAATATCACAAATAACCCAAGAGTCCAAGTAGTTGGTACTCTGTCTGACTTATTATCAGGAAAAGAAACGCCCATTAAATATGAAGACCCAGGAAATCCTAAACTGTACAAATTGATGGGCAAACCTTATCCAATGCCTTAGTTGATCTAGGTGCTGCAATCAATATCTTAACAACTACTACTTTCCAAAAGCTAGGTGTTACATCTATAGAACCCACCTCTACCTTACTAGAACTGGCTGACTGATCTATAGTTAGGCCAGAAGGTGTACTACATGATGTTATGGTATCTGTTGACTCCTGGGAATATCCGATCAATTTTCTGATAATAAATCCCAAAAACCGACTTGATGGACACCCATTGATTTTAGGTATACCTTGACTTGCAACTACCAATGCTTATATTGGCTGCCAACAAGGCAATATGACCATAACCAAAGGAGAAAATATCAAGAACTTAGCTTTATATCCTCTAGTGCAGCCAAGTGTCTCAATAATGAAAACTAATAGGCACCCTGTATCATACCTTACTGACAACATTAGATCTCCATTAACTATACAAGAGGCACTTTATTTCAAAGATCAAACAGAGATGATGCCATTAATAATTTTATTAGTCAGACTGAACTCAGATCCCACACGCAATGTCACATGATAGAGGTAGCATTCGATAACGAATTAGAAGAAGATCCTCTAAAAGAAACACATGATCAAATGATACCTGTTACCTCTGTTGCAAATAGCAAAATTGTGGAAATTGAACCATGAAAGACCTTAAACATTAATGCCAACCTCACCTCCGAACAAGAAGAGAATCTCATCGAATTATTAACGAGATATAAACAAGCGTTTGCATGGGACTACCCTGATATGAAAGGAATTGATCCCCAATTATGTACACACCACATTTACATAGAAAAATATGCGAGACCTATTTTCCAGCCTCAAAGGAGACTTAATCCTCATCTAAAAGATGTGGTAAAAGATGAACTTCAAAAACTTTTAGATGTAATTTCATTTACCCTATCTCCAATAGTAAATGGGTCTCTCCACTTGTGGTGGTACCAAAAAAGAATGGGAAATGGAGAGTTTGTGTGGACTACAGAGAGTTAAACAAGGCAACACAAAAATACCACTTCCCTCTCCCATTTATTGACCAAGTATTAAACACTTTGGCAGGAAAGAAATTCTTTTCCTTCCTAGATGGCTTCAGTGGATATAACTAGATCCAAATCGCCCCTGAAGACCAAGACAAAACTACTTTTACTTGTCCTTGGGAACATTTGCCTACAGAGTTCTACCTTTTGGCTTATGCAATGCTCCTGCCACATTCCAAAGGGCTATCCTCAGTATTTTTGCAGACTTAATAAATGAAGGACTTGAAGTATATATGGATGACTTTACACCATATGGAGATGAGTTCGATCCAGCATTGGACACACTGGAAAAAGTCCTACAACGCTGCATTGCTACAAGGCTTTGTTTAAGTCACGAAAAATGCTACATGATGATGACTAAAGGACTTATCCTAGGACATTACATTTCAGCAGCTGGCATTCAGGTAAACCCAACGAAAATCCAAATAATTTTGCTTATTCCTACTCCTACCACTCAAACGGAGGTACGCAACTTTCTTGGATTTTCTGGTTATTATAAGAGGTTTATAGAACATTTTTCACATATTGCTACACCTCTGTATGCACTAACAAGGAATATTGACTTTCTTTGGACAAAGAAATGTGAACGTGCTTTCCAGGATCTGAAGAAGCTCGTGTCCACAGCCCCAGTCCTTCGAGGACCAAATTGGGATTTGCCATTTCAGATATCATCATATGCCTTAGATACAGCCATTGGAGCAGTCCTTGGGCACGAAGAGGATAAAAAACCATATGCAATTTATTACATTAGTAAAAATTTATCCCCTATTGAATTGAATTATATTGTCACAGAAAAAGAATTTCTAGCTGTAATACATGTTGTTAATAAGTTCAGGCATTACATTACTGCATATCCTGTTATCTTGTATACAGATCATTCTGCCATAAAATATTTATCAAACAAGCCTATCACAAATGGCAGAATAACCAGATGGCAGATATTATTGCAGGAATTTGATATTACAATTAAGGATCGACCTGGAAAAGAAAATCCCGTCACTGATTTTCTCTCACGAATGCCAAATCCAATCGACGCAGCAGCAGTTGAAGACCAATTTTCAGATGAACATCTGTTTGTTGTTGCTGTTAAAACACCTTGGTATGCTGATGTTTCCAATTACCTGGCAGTAGGTAAATTACCGAAACATCTAACCCCCAATGAGTGGAAACAGATTATTCAGCGAAGTGTTCGGTTTTCTTGGATTGGGGGCCACCTGTTTCACACAGGGGTAGATATGCATATCAGGAGATGCGTTCGTGAGGATGAAATCTTTGACATTTTAAAGGCCTGTCACAACGGACCATGTGGCAGACACTTTGCTGGTAAGATGACTGGACATAAGGTGCTACAAGCAGGGTATTATTGGCCCACAATTTTTAAATATTCAAGAAAATTCGTCCAAGCCTATGACAGTTGCTAAAGGGCAGGCCGCCCTGGTTAGTCTGATGAAATGCCCCTCAACCCATAGCTAGTCATTGAACCATTCGAATGATGGGCCCTTGATTTTGTTGGACCAATTAACCTATCCTTGAACCAGAAAACATATATTTTGGTGGCAACAGAATATGTCACCAAATGGGTTGAAGCAGAGGCATTGCCGAGAGCTACAGAGGATTCTGTCACAGTTCATGTTCCATATATTTGTGCGTTATGGCCTTCCAAGAGAAATAATTACAGACGGTGGACCACAGTTTGCTGGGAACAAAATAGCTGCAACACTAAAAAATTATCATATCTAGCATAAAATTACTACTCCATACCACCCACAGGCAAATGGTCAGGTGGAAAGCAGCAATAAGATAATAGAAGCAATCCTAACAAAAACAATTGCGTAACATAGACGTGATTGGGCTGCAAGACTACCAGAAGCATTGTGAGCTTACAGAACAACATGGAGAAGCACCACCAGCTACTCACCTTATCAACTAGTGTTTGGAAAACAACCCATCTTCCCCATAGAATTCGAAATCCAAACATTGCGAACAACATAGGAAGTTGGCTTAGATCTAACCGAGGCGCAGATTAATCGATTATAGCAGATCAATGTACTGGATGAAATTAGGCTCTCTACACTTCAAAATACCGCACTGATTCAACAGTAGCAAGCCAAATGGCATGATGCTATTATTAAAAATAAAGTCTTCCATGAAGGAGACTAGGCACTTTTGTATGATTCTAGGTTTTAGGACTTTCCCGGGAAACTTCAAACTCGTTGGCTTGGGACATATGAAATCCAGAAGGTACATGATAACGGTACTCTTACTCTAATGACTATTGACGGTTCTGGATATGCCTTCAAAGCAAATGGTCACCGAGTTCGACTTTATCACAAACAACTCACTCGGGAGTCCTTCTGTCAGCAGCTACATGAAGACTTTGATATGGAAATTTTGGGGGAGGGAGAGAAATCTTCCTCACCTGAGATTCATTAAATGATTTATTTCTTTTTACACTCTGTACATAATTTCTTTGTACATATTTTGCTGTTACTATTTTTCTACTATTCCTTTTCTCAAAAGGGACAACATTTTCGTTTTGCTGTTCCTTTTCCAAAGGAACAACACCTTTTGGATCAGTCGTTCATTTTTATTTAACTTTACTCTTCTTTTTTTTCACCTTGTGCTCTTGTTGTTCCTTTTCCAAAGGAACGACATTTTGGTTGCTTGTTGTTCCTTTTCTAAAGAAACAACACTTTTGCTTTCTGCTGTTCCGTTTCCAAAGGAACAACACTTTTGGTTTTTGTTGTTCCTTTTCCAAAAGGAACGACATTGTGTGTTTTCTGCTGTTCCTTTTCCAAAGGAACAACACTTTTGGTTCTTGTTGTTCTTTTTCCAAAGTAACGACACTTTTTTATTTTTGTTGTTCCTTTTCCAAAGGAACGACATTTTGGTTGCTTGCTGTTCCTTTTCTAAAGAAACAACACTTTTGCTTTCTTCTGTTTCGTTTCCAAAGCAACAACACTTTTGATTTTTGCTGTTCCTTTTCCAAAGGAATGACATTGTGTGTTTTATGTTGTTCCTTTTCCAAAGGAACAACACTTTCGATTTTTGTTGTTCCTTTTCCAAAGGAATGACATTGTATGTTTTCTGTTGTTCCTTTTTCAAAGGAACAACACTTTTGATTTTTGTTGTTCCTTTTCCAAAGGAACGACATTTGTGTCTTCTATTGTTCCTTTTCCAAAGGAACAACACTTTTGATTTTTGTTGTTCCTTTTCCAAAGGAACAACACTTTTGATTTTTGTTGTTCCTTTTCCAAAGGAACAACACTTTTGATTTCTGTTGTTCCTTTTCCAAAGGAACGACATTTGTGTTTTTTGCTGTTCCTTTTCTAAAGGAGCAGCATTTTTTATTTTTGTTGTTCCTTTTTCAAAAGGAACACCACTCGCATTCTTTTGCTCTTTCTTTTTGCAATGACAACATCCTCATATTCCTTTTTGCTTTCCTTGCTGTTCTAATGAGGATGCCTATTGTTCCTACTATTTCAGGCCGTTTGGAACACAGCTATGCACTTATGCAATGGATACAAAATCATAACATACTGAAATCAGTGAACTATAAAATCGCTATTTTTATAGGAAATTTCTCTGAATTGGTAAGAGGATAGAGGAAGGGACACACTTACCCATTATCCTTGTTGTCATTATTCCACTAATTCTGATCTGATTGGTTATCTTTATCATGTGGGTTCTTTTAAATTTTCACCAATTTCTTTGATTATTATTTAGGAATAAGAGCAAAGGGTTTATACATTCCTATTGAGATGTTAAGACTTCTTCCACCATTCCTACTCTTAAGGAGTGTTGAACCACCCTTTGTGTATAAATGGGAAAGTACCTTATAAAAGAAAAGAAAGAAAAAAGGAAGTGAAAAATGATGTTTTAATAAGATCGTCAAATGCAAGATAGGGGGTCTCATTAAGAGCCAGCCTACCATGATCATGAGGAAGAAAGTGAAGTAGCAATCCTGCTATGGCTACCACACCAGGGATATGGTCCAAAAGGTACATCAAAATAAAAAGCCCTTGGAATAGGAGGTCTCATCACGAACTGGCCTGCCCGCCTTTCACTCCTTCCTCGTGAATGGCATTATGACTAACTGGTCACCAAGCCAGCATAATGGCCTACATTTTAACATGACATAACATTTCCTAAGCATACACAAAGGACCATGGTTCCATGGTTGAAATAAACAACTATGCCAAGGTTATGGACTCTTGTTGGCAGCAGAGCTCTGTTAATGGTATTGAAGTCACACTACTTACACCAATAAGTAAGTATTAATATCCTTCTGTTTCTTACACCTTAGTAATAAATCACATAATAAGTATGTATATTGTTTCCCGAACCATGCAAACACATGTAATCTATTATTACCAATCATGACAGAAAAGTGACAATGACCGCATGAAACTCTATGTGCACGACAGCTGTCCTATCCTCCCAGCCTTGCATCATATCACAACAATCTCTTACTTGTTAAGCGATCCGAGTATGCACCTCGATTTCAGCAACCTGCTATTTTTTGTAAACATGGCATGTTGCCATACGTTGTTCCTTTACGACTTTGATCCAGGGCAGATCAACACGTCACTCTTGTATTTGATGGCCGGGGACGGCCTATCACATTGCGGGGGGGAGATTTCCCTCATTATTCGTTGGTTTACGTGTCAGCTCACTATTTGGGGAAATTGTGTACTTGGGAATAGCACGACTCAACGGTATACTTTTTTATTTATTTTTTTTTTTTTTTTTTTTTTGCATGGCTTGTTGTTCCTAAGCTACTTCCATATTATGCTCTGCGGCATTAGTAAAGCCCTTTAGATCTTGAGGGAGTCCTACGCCTGTTAATTTCTCTGTGTTTTAATAACATAAACAGCTTGTTGTTCCATTGTCAATTCTGAGGTTTAGCGAGTCCTGCGTCCGTTAGTTCCTCTATGTTTTAACATCTTGAACAGCTTGCTGTTCCATTGCCGTTTTTGAGATTTTATAGTGAAATTAAAAACATGGGAGGAAGATCAATTCGGAGAGAACCATAGAAATTGACAGTCTATGATGTTGCACGGGAAATTCTAGCAAGAGCAGGTTGGATAACTTATCTCGAATGGTTGCAGGAATCCAATGAGACAATAGCAATGAAATTCTTACAGAACTTGCAAGAAGATCACTCCACAGTGAGGGGGAGACATATAGCAGTCACTGATGACATAATTGCTGAAGTCTCGGGATTGCCAGCCGCCAGACCTGTATGGACATTGAAGAAGGAAATATTGAAGAAAATCATAGAAACCTTCTAGGATGAAGGCCAGAACCTGCCAATTACAGGAAAAGGGGTTCTATCTGCAACATTAGGAGAGCCATGGGCAGAATTGGCGAGGATTATTCAGAGCTACATCACCTGTGAGGCAGGAAAGACGTGGTAAGACCACGACACCTTAAGTTTCTAGCTGTATTAAAGTAGAAATGCTCTGTAAATTTACCTGCATTTTTTAATTTTTTACTTCATGATGTCACACGAAGTATGAAAATAGCACAACATGTAGAATCAGTTGTCAGTCACCATGGGTTGATACGGTTAATAGTCAGTCATAGCCTTACCCAGCAGCAGAGCAGCTGGGAAGAGGTAATTGCCATGATAGACGAGGGACTAACCATGCCATCCCCAGAATGTAAATATGCCACTAGTACACCAGAAAAGCATGCCACCAGTACACCAGATCGCCCATCAAAGCAAAGAAAATCAGTTAGATTGGCACGAATTAAAGGGAGGCTGGAGAATTCCCAAGGGAACACCAGCCAACCAATAGAGGTATATGATTCTGGGGATGAGCAACTCCCACAATTAGAAGGAGAAGAGAATGAGGAAGGCATGCAAGGGAATGAGAAAGGAGGAAGGGAGGAAGAAACTGAGCGACCTAAGTAGGAGGAGGAAACAGAGTAGCAGGAAGGCAGCTCATTGCAAAATCCATTGGGAGAAGATGAATTGGCCAACATATTGGCCAATATGGGCGAATATGGTCAACCTCTCAGCCCACCAGATCTCCATGTTGAGGAAGAACCAAAAGAACACTCTGCTCAGGGTAAAAATACACCCGAAGAACTACATGACGAGGAGGTAGAAAACGAGAGTCAGCCTGTTCATGATGAAAATATGTCAGGGGAGAGAAGTGATATAGAGGAGGAACAATCGGCTCCAAGTCAGACTACACCGGAAGAAATTCTGGAAGAAGAAGAGGCGGAAAAAGAAGTCACCTAGGAAGTAACAGAACCAGCTAGGGTTCTTGCATCTGAGCAACCCAAACGAAGCATTGAAGAACCTCCCCAAGAGGAAAACCAGGGAATTGATCAAGATGACAGTCCAAGATGGAGTAAACAGTCTACTGTTCCTTCTAAGGAAATTGAGGAAATTAAGAGATTACAGAAAGAACAGCAAAGACTGTTGAATATAATAGTGCAACTTCAACAACAGATCAGGATTCTGAAAACAAGAAAAAGAGTAAATGGACTTCGGGGGGGAGACATGCAGGCATTATAGCAAAACCTCTCAAGAAAAAGGTTCGGAGGACCCAAGTCCATCCTATTGTTCAAAATGCTGACGAAGAGCAGCCTGCTATTCAAACCGTCGTTGAAAAACAATCTGCTGATCATGAGCAGACTACCATTCAAAAGCAAAAGGAACAACATTCTACTGTTGCTCATATTGAAGTACAAACTGATGGTATATTGACCAAGGACAAGGAAGTACAAACAGAGGCACAACCCCCTGAAATAATGCGAACCATGAAAAATAAGAAGATTCAGGTGAACCTTCCACTCACCACTACCATGTGGGATAGTGATCCAAGAACGGTAACCCTACGAGAGGGTTTGATGCAAGCTCAGAAAGCAGTAGAAAAACTCATAGAACAAACAGTCCCTCGGGAAAGGTACGAAGAATTACAACAGTAGCTAAGGAACGTCAACTTATCTAAAAGCCAAGCCTTTTAAGGATGGCGAAAGGAAGAAGAAAAAGTTGCAAAGGTAACTCGTAGGTTAGATATAGTTGTCAAGTAGATGGATACCTTATGCTCTTTGTACATTGATGTCCTAGCCTGTAGAGCCCCTGCTAAGAATTATGCCCTGTTTTTAATGGAACAGTATTTGCAATTGAAAATAAAAGCTGTCAGAGTAGGCAGTCCTATACAAATTAATACCATTGATGATTTTATAAATTTTTGTAAGCATTATGGAGTGAAGGTTCAAAGGTTATTGTGTGAATTCTATCTGTATAACCTTGTATTAGACTAGGAGACCGAGCAGAACCCTAGCCCTTTTGTCGGGGACATCCAATTGCAGTCATTTATCTCATTTGGGGTTAATCAAATTAAGTGGCTTAAAGCCTATAATGCTTTCTAGAGGCAAGAAAACAGATTAGATTTATGGGTAAGAGCTAAGCCTAGGAACATAGGAACCTCATGGGGGATCCAGGTGTAATTGAAGCATTAGGACCCATTCATATAGCAATCAATTGGCATGGAATAGAATACTTTCTCACTATTAAAGACCTTGCCATTGATGCGGCTAAATGTCGATATCAAATCTCTAATCTGAATATCCAACTCAGGGAACCATTTAATTATGAAAATTTTAAGTTAGCTACCAACCGCTTGCACCTCTATGGTGAAGTTATCCTGCGAGCAGGGCCATCCTGGTTAGGATATAGATACCGGAGTCCAATTATTTGGCATCCTACGCCTGGATACCAAGCCCTGTATGAGATGTCTGAGGGTCAACTTGGCCATTTCTTTGAACACCTAGTTATGCATCATGGCTGTAGACCACCAAATGAAATCGCATCTCCAGCCTACTCTCTCACTGCCTTACATGTCAACTACAATGTTTTCATGAGGGCATGAAAAAGGGTAAGCAGGGGGGGTGTGTGGAGTACTAGAGAAGGTATGTTTTTGGTGATTATTTCAACATCTTTTTATTAAAACTTACAAACCTTTTGCATCATGAACTAGGTAGATAATAAGGAATTGTGACAAAATCTTTAAAAGTGATATGCAAAATGAAAATACTGACAATTGTCATTTTCTTACGCAGAAAGAAGGAAAAATGAAGGATTGTTGTTCCAAAGGAAAGGACAAAGCCAGATTGACTATTGTCCCTTTGGCAGGGAACCACACGCAAACAAGGCAAACCAAATCAAAGCGTATCTGCCAAGGAGAGGAGATGGAGATGTTGGCTTGGCACAAGAAAGTAAAGAAATAGCTGAGAGCCAACAGTTTGGCAAATCCCTCAAGATCCTGTGATCTTGAGGGATCGCTACTTTAACTATTTTTTTGCACTTGGACATCTCCGCCTTTGCCAATATAAAAAGGGGCAGCACTATTAGCCTGGGGGGATCGGTTATGTTTTTATGTAATTTCTCTTAAAACTAAGACTTTGATCATCGAATCTCGTTGAGAAGTGATCCACTTTAATTCTAGTTTATGCATTAATACAAACTTGGTTGCTATTTTGTTTGTGATTCTGGAATAAATTCAAGTGGTGTACCCTTGGAGGCTAAGGGCCCGGCCCTGGAGGAACACTTGCTCCTGTACTATTACTTTTGGTTTATGTGTGGTTTTGCTTATCAGCTTTATTCAGTAATATGATATGTTCTACTATTTTACTTCACAGCTCTGTTACAGTTGATTCCTTAAGTGATATCATTTCTTGAGACAGGGACATCATAACTCTGCAACGCATTGCTGTTTCTTTAAATATTGATATTGCTGGTCTTTACAGAATACTGTTGCTGTTCCATTATAGAGTATCTGTGTTGTGCATTATCCTTTGGTATTATTGAACTTATCTTAGAAATTATATTTCCTTACGATTGATTGAGTCGATGAATATTGTTGTTCCACTTCGAAATGCAATCGTGTTGTTTATAACTAAGATTTGCAGTTGAATTGCCAAGATCAGATTACTATTGAGGTGTGCTGTGTGTGAAGCGCTGTTCCATATTCCATCATTAATCAGTGCTATTCTATTTCTGTGTGTTGTTCAATTCATCTTTAGAGAGAGAGGATTGCCATTTGATTTCTATAGGATATCATCGCATTTGATTTTGTAGATTAAGGCGTTGTTGCTTCTTAAACTTAATTTCCATTACAGTTTCCGATTTGTTGTTCCATTTCTTAGTTGTTGTTCCATTTCATATTTGTTGTTATATTTCTTATCATTTGCGTTATTGTTGCTTTGGTGTGAAGAACGGTTTGAGACTGTAGTGGGCATTGACATTTGTTTTCCGGTCCCCAGATCGACGATCTGTTCCTTGATTACTTTTTGACATTCATTTCTAAAGGGATGAGTTATTGTTACTGGACCCTTGACTGATACATTGCTTATTTTTCCGAGTGAATGACTTAGGCTTCAAGATCTTTTGCTGTAAGTAGATTTCCTTTCCAACATCCGTTTACTCTTGTATTTTCTTAAGCACTGTACTACTAGCATTACTCTGGCAAATGTGAGCCTCAGACTGAGAGACTCTTTGAAATAACAAAACGTTCCTGGATTGACAAATTAATGTGAGGTAATTAGAGGTGAAAGAGACCCTTCTTACGACTCCACAGTTGCCTTCGATACAACATAAATCCCTTCATGAATGAGGTATTATGTGACGTTTCTCCCCATGATGTTTGTGATGTATTATTAGGCCAACCACACTTGTGGAAGTGAAATTATGTATATGATTGAAGGCCTCGTGCTATTATTGTTACCTTGGGAAATAAGTTGTACAGGATATCGAAGGTAGCACTGCCTATTGCCATCTCTGTGGTTACTACAAAACAATGTAGTAGGCTCATATCCAAAATTGGAAAATTTGTTTTCTTGACGATACGCCCTGAGGGAAAGAAGAAAATAATGGCTATGACCTCCAGACAGGGCCCCTATGCACAACAACAATAAATGGACAAGGTTGTGGACGAGTATGAGGACATCTGCACCTCCCCCGCAAGGGTTCCTCTAAACTCTCAGGTCAAGCACTCCCTTGATCTGACCCAAGGTGCACCATTGCTCAATGGACCAATCTATCGGCACTCTATTCTGGGGAACGACGAAATCAAGAGGCATATTAATGAGCTTCTACAGAAAGGTCACATCTGACCGAGTTCATTGCCCTATGGGAGCCCGATCATGTTGATACAAAAGAAGGATGTGACTTGGAGACTCTATATTGACTATTGGGTGTTGAACAAGATCACTACACAGAATAGGTACCCGATCCCATGGATTGATGACATTCTGGACCAACTCAAGGGGGGGAATATTTTAGCAAGATCAATTTGAAGTCTGGATATCACCAGGTACCAATTGAACCCTCTGATGTGTGTTGGGCATGGAATCCCCCCACATCATGTTTTGCGGCTCAAAGCCCAAGTTTTGGTCAAATATGTGGTAAGACTCCGCGAATTATGGGCGCGGAGCACGAAATGTATATTGAGTCATAGGGTTGTCCACCCTAAGTATTGTAATGTAATGTAATGTCACTCAGCCTACCCATGGTTCGTGAACCATGGGATTGTATAAATAGAGCGAATCTCTATGTTGTAAGGATAGCTAATTAGAGATGATGAGAGATGAATATGAATGGTTAGAGCATAGAGTAAGAGTGTAAGTGCTTTGGGTTTTAGTAGTAGGAAGAGGCTCTACAGCTGAGTGCATAGAGGCCTAGTATAGTTCACAGCTGAGTGAATGTTACCCTACAGATGAGTGCGCAGGGTGGTGTCAAGTTTGTAACCTTGAATGAATAATAATAAAGAGAAGTTGATTCCAATTTCTGTGCATTTACTTGTATATTGCATTCTATACATTTATATTGTTTTGTTTATCGCACGCACTTATATGAACGTTGGATATATTGTTAATTATCACTAGAATTACACATATAAACTAAGTAAATGGATAATAACAGGTTAATAGTAAGGAACTTGGGTAATAATATGGATCATGCCCTGAGTATGGCTACGTAAAGGTAGCATCACAGGTTGCGAGGGACTAATAGATGCACGTAGCGATGTGCACACAGGGTCAAACCACGAACCACCAGAGCTCATCAGACATCCCCAGGGTGTGGAAACCTAGTTCTAAAACCCTTCCATACTACTTCGGGTGAGACCTCAGCCCGCGCTCCGTGGATTGTTGCCGAAAGGGCCAGTAGTACCAGTATTTGTTTGGCTAAATCACCTATGAACCTTGGTCAGGCCCCTACAAGCCAACAAATGGTTCCGTTGCTGAGATTGAGATCTACATAAGGGATGTTTGATGTTGTGCCACTAGAATCCAACAAAGAAATAAATTGAAGGGTGGTTGGACAAGAAGATTCACGAGTTCGTGGCACAAGAAAATATAAATTCATGAGTATCTAAGGAACAGTGGTTGGAGTGCTACTTGTATATGAAAATCCATGAAATTTTCTTTGCATCCTTTCCTTTTGAGCTGTATGAGTGGATTGAAAAGCTAGCAAATAGTTAGGGAAGGTGTAGGCTCGAAAAACCAATCGTGTGGACTCTAGAATTAGTGTGTAGACTAGAAGTGTCAGGAGATAAGATCACACAATATGTGGACCATTGGCTTGACTAAATTATAGGAGGATTTATCACTGAGTTTGCTGTAGATACAACCGTCAGCTACAGTGAGGTGGAGCGACATTTCCTCAAGGGACCGTGAGGTAAGTATATTAAATCTTTGAACACTTGGATTAAGATGCTATTGTGTGAAAAGCAGGTTATGCGAATAAATTAATGTTTGAGACTACTAGAAGTGGGAAGATCTACAAAAGAGGAAGTAGTGAAGAATTAGAAACCAACCCCTTAATTTCCCCTCGCGGGAAAGTAAGGAAGAGCTCATGAATGTTTCTCTGAGAAGCATGGTCAGTCTGATAAGGTAGCGAATTCCATGCTTACCACATCCACCTACGCCGCCAACCATCTCACCCTCCTCACCTCCATCTCCACCCACCCCACCTCCACTACCACCACAGTTCAGTATGGTGAGTGTGATCAAACTACCGGTATTCAGAGGAGTAGGGAATGAAGATCTAGACCAATTCTAGTTCGTGGTAAGGGCAGCATGGGAAGCACAAGGCATTGTTACATAGCAATTTGTCATTGCCTTCACCCCAGTACTTCTACTATGTCATGTTTCCAAGTAAAACATGCTCATACTGAACAAATGCTCTCTTATGTTGCCAATAGACCCTCATCGCGAGAATGGACTTAATATATGTGATCGAAAACAGTCGTAAATAGTCTAGCCGCTCTCCTAGCATGGAAGTACATCTATTTCCCGCGACAGACTGATTTCATGCTCCAGCGCAAGGTTGTCTGCTATCTTTAGTGACGGTCTGACTAGCTACATTACCTACTAGTGATGTCAGCGCTAAAGCTTAGTTATAAACTAGCGATGATCCAGATTGGGCGAATTCATTCCAACAGTTGGCCTTCTGGATGTCTCCAGTGCTAGTTGTTGGCATAGTTTGTGTCACCCTTCCTCTTCTGGTATGGCAGTTCCGTCATATGTGCTACCTTCCTTGGAAATAAGCTATCTCTTCCACCTTTCATGGAGACTCCTTCTCCTATTTAAACACTCACCTTTGATATGTCAGCTAGTTGGTAATTCCTTGGATTGAGTAGTGTTGTTAGTGATTTTGGGTTTGATAGATAGTTGGTGTGGGTGTGACAAGTGTGGGATTGTTGATAGCTTGTGGAAGGTTGTGAAGTTCCCTTAACTTTGTGTTAAAAATTATGAATGAGAAAGAGATTTTGTATGTTGGGAGATCCATATTCAAAGAGTGAATGCTTGAGAAATACACTGGTTGGACCTTCTAAGAAGGCCTACAATGTCAAGACTTTGTTTGTAAGCTTGCTCTTATTTCATTATTAATAAAATCAATGATGTTTTCCTATGTCTTGTATGTAATTTACTTGATATCTCATGACTTCTTGACTTTGTGAGTAAATAGATCATTGTTGTTTTCTGGTTACGTGCTTTGTTGTATTTCATTTGCATTGTTTCAAGTTGATCACTCATTGAGGAGAAGGAAGTGAGAGTTGGAGCAGTGTATCGGAATTCCATCGACCACCAGTTGAGGTAGGCCTCCAACTATGACTGTTTAAGGAAATCTATTGTTGATCTGTCTGTGCTGTGACTAAACCCACTCTAGGGCTAGAGGGGTTGCCTCTGTCCATAGAGGGAACACTTTCCTACATCATAGGCATCATGGATGACAATATCAAGAAGGTTACATTGGTGAGCGCATTTCAGGATTGCGCATTAACATGGTACATTAAGCATTCAAATGACCATCCGAATGTAGGAATTTGTAGAAATCCAGACCACATTGACAGGGAATTTAGTAGGCCAAAGTTGGAAACAAAATCAATCATTGGGTTTAAGGAGATCATGATGCTCCTAGGCGAGACCCCCTAGGATTCAGACCAAAGACTAAAGGGTATGATTCACGAAGCCAACATGACATTGACGAATGGACAACACCTTGCATGGTTTGTAGCATCACTAACACCGCACTTAAGGATGACACTATCACAGCAAAAGCTTTCGACCCAGGCTGAAGTTTTGGAGATGGAAATGAGATTGCATGAGACCCCTATACAAGACCTTGGTCTGGGAGTCCAACAAATCCATGTGCAACTGCAAATTCCATGTCTGGGGATGTAGAGTTTGAAATAGGACAAGACACCTCGGCCAAAGGCGTGCAAGGAGGTATGGTGCATAAAATGCAAAGGCCAGGGGCATGACAAGGACCACTGTATAGTGTTCATGAATCACTTGGCAGGAGGAGGGTTGATGTCGTTAAGACTTGAGACACAGTTAGGACTAAGCGCGACACCTGCATTATGGTGCACGATCTATCAAATAAGAGAAAAACACACTATGGATAATTGTCATCTATTGAAGAAGTATACACAGACGTCCCAACAATTGTTTTGTAATTTTTTCAAGTCGGTAGGCCATGATGAACGCACCTATAGAAGCTACGAACTAATCATGGATCGGACTCCTGCCTATAGGGTGCACATTGAAATGCGAGCCCTCAACCCAAATGCAAGAGTGGCACACATTGGATTTCAAATGCGTGGTCGAGGTTGAGGTGGAATGGGACCAAGAAGGGGTCACAAACAGCTAATCTGTTACAATTGCGGAGGGCCAAGGCACTATGCTCACGATTGTACAAATCCAACAAGGAAATCATGTTTGTATTGTACTCAATTTAATTATGAGACAGAAGACTACCCTACATTGATAGTGAGACTGCGAGAAAAAGGGGTACTTCAGCCCCCTCCGACTCGTAATTTGCAGATGATGAGGTCTGAGCCATGCAAAGAAGACCCGAATGTAAACATGATGCTCAAGAGTGGTATGACCACTAGTGATGATAAAGGTAAGCCGTTAGAAGAAAGTGCATGGGTTTGCAAGGCTCCTACAAAGGAACTTGAATTTGATTTACAATGTGCAAAGGAGACATTCATGGAAGTTACGAAGAGCTTCATGCAGGCCTCCACTTCAGGTAGTAAGGATCAACTAGAACCAGGGATGGATCCTTCAATGCTACCTACCTTTCTTGAGACATGCATGAAACTGCTATGTGACAGCAAGGCAGTAAAAGGACTACAGGAACTTATCACAAGGTGTATGGGGTCAGGAGAACCGCGTGTGTCCAGAAAATTGGAAAGCATGCATTGCGCACAAGAAGGGAAATGAGGTTGATTGCGCAAATCCGTGAGTATGAAATGGATCAGGCAATCTTGGATCTCAGATTAGATGTGAATGTACTACCAAAATAAAAATGGGAATGCATGGGCAAACTCACACTATAGTGGTCTCCTATTTAGTTACGAATGGCGAACTGACAAAAGATCTTGCCCATAGGAAGATTGCAAGGGGTGACAGTAGCTATTGAAGGTACGAGCATGCAGGTGGATTTTGAAGTGATAGAGATTGTCGATGACAGTAATCCCTATTCCGCACTATTAGAAATATACTGGGCCACTGATATGATCGAAGTCATAAATCTGAAGAAGCGCAAAATGATCTTTGAGAAAAAGTCACTACGTGTAGTAGTACTGCTAAATCCAGTTGAAGGAGTATGATACACTTAACTGGTGCACAATAATGATAGTGATGATGATATCAATTGTATTTACAGGATAACCACGTGAGAAGAAGATTGGGTGAATATTACCATAGATGGAAGGATTTCATGGGAGCACGAAATCTCCTACACTTCGGATTCAGACGAAGAGATAGAGCGATGGCAGAATTGGTTGCACGAAGTAATAACACTTAATTGGAACATGATGGTTAGATCACTGTGCTGCATGAAAACAAAGGCAAGGGAGCTACCTACATATGATAGGTTGACAACAGTGGGTGCATTCCTGAACAAATTTGAAAGAGCAGTACAAGAATAGCAGCAGTTTGATGCTCTAAAGTGGGCATTGTGCACAATGATCACACAATGGTGGAGTACACATCAAGGAAGCTTCGAGGACTAGCACAGATGCAGACGGATGATGCACCTATGATTTGGAAAACCCCAGCTTAGGATGAGAGCCAGTCACCAGGAGCGGAACAACTTGTACACCCACCTTTCCTGATGGGTACAGACATATACCGCACAGGGGGCACAAGCGCACACCACTCCAAGCATAGACAATTGGAACAAAACACAGTAGTAGGAAAGGCGACACATGCTACCAATTATCCACGGAGAAGCATTTGATAGGGTGTGCGAAGTACTGGACAGGGTTCACCAGGTGAGATGCACTAATTGGAAACTACGTGTACCAGCAGTTCGATGGGCCTATAGGAACATGTACAAAACCCTGACCACGGAAACGATTCCAAGGGTGCGAAACAAAGTAGGGACCATAATTTTTGAAGAGAATGCAAAGAGGAATCCACACGTAACAGTGCCCATAGATGTGACATTGTGAAAAACCCAGAACAAAGAAATCACACAGCTACGCGAGGTTGAACACATAAGGCTTCAAGAAGTCATCTGGCGAGGGAACCTTACACTTTGTGAACTCGAAAAAGACCGGGTACAACTGAGGAAGAAAATAATTTTGATGGATGCAGAGGTCAAGAGGCTAGAAAACAAGATGAAGCAAGCATATCTCGTCAATAAAACAAGGATGGCAAGGAAAGGTACAGATGATCATACTATCGAATTAGAAGACTATCACCAAGAATTTATGACCTTGCTACCATGGCTACGACTACATCTAACCAAACACAGTAAGCACGGGAGCACACTACATACGATAGAATGCATAGCGTCGGCTGTCGCGAGGGCAATTGAGGATTTTCTACAAACTATACTGGATGGCGAAAGGAAGGCCCGCACAGGTGGTGCGACCACCTGACTAGCTGTAGGACGCACAGTCTTAGTGCTCCTATTGAGAATGCAACAAGATGATGGAGCTTAGTAGAAAGGAGTCGCCTTCACTAAGTGGGCCCACAGGAAAATTATGGCGCAGTCTATTTTTATACTATGTCTATTTTTAGGCATATGGATCATGTCTATGAGTTGCAGGATGTTGTTTATTAATGATTGGTCAAGTTGGCAAAAATAAATGGACTTCTATTTTTAGACAACAGCGGTGACACTGTCAAGTCTAAATATAGAGCAATCAAATATTATTAGCTCATAATAATATTTAGACTATAAACTTTATCTTATTCTCTTGGAGCACCTCAGTTGGAGCT
>APFE030232502.1:98978-143415 GCA_000404065.3 Pinus taeda | reverse complement strand
ATCGAAAAACACTTGGTTTCTCATAGAATAATGTATGTTTAGAGAAGGATTGCTCTTAATTGTCTTGTTTGTCACTAGAGAGTCTTAGACTCCTAGGTAGGTTAGTTTTGTCAGCAAAAATAACTCTTTCCACATGACAGTCTCCCAACAATATTGTCCTTACTTTGTCACAAAGCGAGCCTGTTGAGAATGCAACAAGATGATGGATCTTAGTGGAAAGGAGTCGCCTTCACTAAGTGGGCCTGCAGGCAAATTATGGCGCAAAGTCTATTTTTAGACATATGGATCATGTCTATGAGTTGCAGGATGTTGTTTATGGACGATTGGTCAAGTTGGCAAAAATAGATGGACTTCAATTTTTAGACAACAGCGGTGACACTGTCAAGTCTAAATATATAGCAGTCAAATATTATTAGCTCATAATAATATTTAGACTATAAAATTTATTTTATTCTCTTGGAGCACCTCAGTTGGAGCTACAGATGTGGCACATGCAGCTGACAGAAGGAATCACGTGGTTACCTATGGGTTGACTGAGCTATTGCATGCAGGACTTCAGTTAGAACTCAAGTGGTTGAGTTTAGTGGAGCTGGAGGTGGAGTCAATGTAGTTGTGTTCAGTTTGACTTGGTTGAACTGGTTGTATTTAGTCTAAGTGGAAGATAGACTAAGTGATGAGTTGTGTGAATTAGTTATTAATTAATTCACTAATTATTAACTCATAATGCAACTGAAGAATACATCAGTTAACTCAGTGCATGTACAGTTTAGTGGAGACAGGTGTTAGAGATTGATATTTCTATCAGTTGTGACTATAGTTGTGCATGAGATCTTGGACAATCAGTGGGATTGAGTTATGGCAATGAGAATTGTGGCCAAGAACAAATGATTATAGCCTGTTCTCATGTGATTTCCAGTGTGAGTGATTTTCCAAGGTAGAAAGAACTTGGAACGAGTTTGGTTATCAATTATTGTTCTTGCAGGATTGTGCAGTAGAGGCAGGCAAGCAACAGAGGAGATTTGGAGATAAGATCTGAGCTGTATTGTGTGTAACAAGTGGAGATAGTACTGAGTACTTATGAGGAGTATTGTACTATGTTTGTTACATGTTCTCAATCATATAATATACAGATAGTTTGGGGTTTTTAGTGAGATGCTTTGCCCGGGATACATACTGTGTTGATACATGTGTTTGATGCTTCTATGTGCGCATGTGTATCTTTCTGAATACTGCTAAATTGATGATCAACGTAGATGAGATTATGTATTATGCATGTATTCCGCAATAGTGTATAATCAGGATAATGTTAGTTGAATAAGTGTCATATTATTGATAAATTTATACATGGTATCGGAGCGGTTGATCATCAGATCTACTCTTCAGGAAGTGTTTACATCTTATTTCTTCAGGCAAAGTCTGTAATTGGGCCAAGTAGCTTTTGGATTCATGTGAGATATCTGGTGAATGCCCATACAGTCGATCTCTGTACGAGAAGTATTTTGTTCTCACGAATTTTATATTGGAAGCAGTTGAGTTTTGAGCTGCTGGATTTCGAATTTGCAACAATGTTTTCTTGGTGTCAAAGTTGAAATGTCTTTCAACGGATTGCGATTGGAGTATGCCCTTGAGGGAAGCTCGAACTATATTGCATGGAAGGACAAGATGGAGGCGGTTTTAGATGATAATGGGTTGAAGGAGTTCATAGATGCGGATGTCCCAAAACCTACTGATGTTGCTCAAGTCGGGGATTGGCAAAAGAAGACAGCAAAGTGTCGAAGGATTCTGTTGGAGGGCATGACGGATCACATTGTGTCCAGCCTCCATGGAAAGGCTTCTCCATTCTTGATGTGGAAAGCATTGATAAATCTATACCAAAGCAAGAGCGACTAGAGGAAGTTGGTGCTCAAGGATAAACTCAGAAACATCAAATGCGAGAAGGGCGACAATATGCCCAAGTATCTCATGAGGTTCACCCAATGCAGGGATGAGTTGGGAAGTGTGGGGGTGATTGTCGATGATGAGGACTTGGTGAGCTTGGCTCTACTTGGTCTTCTGAAGAGTTTGCATTCCTATCAGGACTCTGTCAATGGTCGAGAGAAATTTCCAAGATGGGAGCGACTTTGGTCGAATCTTCTGCAAGAGGAGATCAGGCGAAATACGAGGGACAGATCTTCATCAAAGGCACATGATGAAGAAAATTGCGCTTTGGATGCCAAAGAAAAGAAGGGGAAGAACAAAAAAGCTTCTCATTCTGGTGCAAAAGGCAAAAAGCAGGACATGTCCAAGGTGAAGTGTTTTCACTATCACCAGCACAGACACTATACCACAAATTGTCCGCAAAAGAAGAAGAACAAGCAAGCTGTTGGATCTGTAGCAGGAGAGGCTCTAGCCTCATAGTTTGAGCTTGATTTTTCATTGATCACATGCTTGGTTTCAAGTGTGATGGGATCGGTATGGTTCTTGGATAGTGGTGTGTCTTTTCACATGACAGGAGATCGAGATTTGTTTTCAGATCTAGATGAGAAAGATCTTGGAGTGCACATCGAGATGGGCGATGATGGTAGATACAGTGCGACCGGTATCGGTACCATTTCCTTTGAGAGGGAGTCTGGTAAACCCTTTGTATTGAAGGAAGTCATGCATGTTCTAGGATTGAAGAAGAATCTTATCTCTGTGGCGATGTTAGAAGACAAGGGATATGATGTTGTTTTTAGCAAGGGAAAGGCTTTCCTATGCAGCAAGACAACTGGAGAAACCCGGAAGATAGGGGTTTGAGTGAGGAACCTTTATCAGTTGCATGTAGATGGATGCGCAGTAATGGCATGCAAGGTAAAAGGATTGGTGAGTTGGGATGATGGCGAGCTGTGGCACAGGATATTGGGTCACCTTCACCATGGAGCCTTGAAGATACTAAAGCAGATTTCCATTGGGCTTCCTAAACGCATTCTTGTGCAGTTAGATTAGTGCAAGGGGTGTATTTTGGGAAAGTCTATGAAAGCCACCTTTCACGAGAAGGATAGTCACGCCACGATGATCCTTGAGAGAATTCACACAGACATGTGTGGACCTTTCTCAGTAGCTTCGACAGCAAAACACATGTATTATGTGATTTGTGTTGATGATTTCTCTTGTAAGTGCCGGATCTTCTTCATGCAGAAGAAGAGCGAGACGCACTCAAAGTTTTGTGAGTTCAAAGCACTGGTTGAGAAGGAGCCAGGGAAGAAGGTAAAGGCTCTCAGGAGTGATAATGGTGGTGAATACATCTCTGGCGAGTTCAAGGAATTCTGCAGTGCAGAAGGGATTCGAAGAGAGCTCATAGCTCCCCATAACCCACAACAGAACAGGGTTGCTGAGCGGAAGAACAGAACAATCATGGGTGCTGCACGGGGGATGTTGCATGATCAGGGCCTACACCTTCACTTGTGGGTGGAAGCATGCAATACAGCAGTTTATGTGCAGATCCATTGTCCTCACAGGATACTTGGCATGAGTACACCCGAGGAGGCTTATTCTAGTAAGAGGCCTAATATTTCTCATTTGAGGATTTTTGGTGCTAACGTTCACATGCATGTGACGAAGGATGCCAGGAAGAAGTTGGAGCCAACCGCAGAGGTTTGGATATTTGTGGGGTACACTGATACGCCCCACAACTATCGTGTGTATTTGCCAGACAGTGGCAAAACTGTTGTGCGACAGGATATAAAATTTCAAGAGGAGAAAGCCATGAAGTGTTCGCTTGAGAGGGAGCCACACTTGCATGCAGATGAGGAGCTATTAGTTCTTAAGGATGAGCTTCAGGACATGGATCAGCCACAGGACAAAGTTCATGGAGTAGTAGAGACCACTCATGCAGTGCCAACCATCAAAGGGCGAAAGCGCTTGATAGAAGCTGAGCGACTGGCTCAAGATGCAAAGAAAGTTGTAGGACCACCTACAGGCCAATGCAGGCAGAGACACTCACCTGATCGGTACACTAGATACATGGCTCTTATGAGCAAATTTGTCATGACTGAGCCATCCTCTTTCGAGGAAGTTGTGGAGGATCCCGCATGGGTAGACGCCATGGTGGAAGAGTATGATTCGATTGTCAGAAACAGTGCATGGGAGATTGTCCCAAGACCAGAAGGGAAATTAGTGGTGGGTTCAAGATGGATCTACAAAGTTAAGTAGGCAGCTAATGGGAGTGTGGAGGAGTACAAGGCAAGATTTGTTGCCCGAGGCTTTTCACAGATAGAGGGGATCGATTATGAGGAGACCTTTGCACCTGTCGCAAGGTATTCTTCCATATGGACAATTCTTTCTCTCTCAGCGCAGACGGGATGGCACATTCATCAAATCGATGTGAAGACTGTGTTCCTCAATGGAGTCATTGAGGGGGAGGTGTACATTGAGCAGCCTGAAGGTTTTGAGATCTTCAGAAGTGAGTTGCATGTGTGCAGGCTCAAGAGAGCGTTGTATGGGTTGAAACAAGCACCACGTGCTTGGTACACATGGATAGACAACTATTTCACTGGACTTGGATTCTCCAAGAGTGAGGCAGATCCTAACCTATACCAGATTGTGGTGGAGGGTAAGTTGCTTATCATTGTACTATATGCAGATGATTTGATTCTAACGGGTGATGATATTTTGATACTTTCATGCAAGGATGATCTTGCTAAGGAGTTTGAGATGAAGGACTTGGGCCTCCTTCATTATTTCCTGGGATTGGAAATTTGGCAGCACAATGATGGACTATTTGTTTCTTAGGGCAAGTATGCTTAGGAGATACTGGAGAAGTTCAACATGCATGGCTGTAAGCTTGTTGATACTCCTCTTCCTAGAGGTTGGAGGAAGGAGGATGCCACTTCGACAGAAGAAGTGGATGCCACAGTTTATCGACAGTTGGTGGGGTCGCTTATGTATCTGGTCAATACACGACCCAATATATGCTATGCTGTTAACCAGCTTTTACAAGCTATGGTTAAGCCAACCAAGCTCTTCCGGAAGGCAGGCAAGCATGTATTGCGTTATTTGAGGGGCACATCAGGATATGGATTGTGGTACAGATAGGAGGATGAGGTGAAGCTATGTGGCTTTACGGATGCAGATTGGGCAGGAAGCGCAACAGACAGAAAGAGCACATCAGGAGGGGTCTTTAGTATCGGGTCGATAATAGTTTCTTGGTACATCAGGAAGCAGAGTTCCATGGCACTCAGTTCAACAAAGGCCAAGTATATGGCAGCAAGTTTGGCTGCATGCGAGGCTATATGGATGAGGAAGATTCTGGTTGGTTTGTTCGGTTCTCATTTAGAGCCTACTATGATTTACTGTGATAACCAGAGTTGCATTAAAATCTTTGCTAATCATGTATTTCATGATAGATCTAAACACATTGACATCAGGTACCACCATATCAGAGATTGTGTGCGCGGAGGATCATGTTACTTTCATACATTCCAACGGAGGATCAGGATGTTGATATTTTGACGAAGGCTCTCACCAGGAGCAAATTCAAATACCACCGAGGTAGGATAGGGGATGCTGATAATCCATATCTTGTCGAGAGGGAGTGTTGAGATTGCAACAAGATGATGGAGCTTAGTGAAAAGAGTCGCATTCACTAAGTGGGCCCACAGGCAAATTATGGTGCAAAGTCTATTTTTAGACTATGTCTATTTTTAGACATATGGATCATGTCTATGAGTTGCAGGATGTTGTTTATGGGTGATTGGTCAAGTTGGAAAAAATATATGGACTTCTGTTTTTAGACAACAGCGGTGACACTGTCAAGTCTAATTATAGAGCAGTCAAATATTATTAGCTTATAATAATATTTAGGCTATAAAATTTATCTTATTCTCTTGGAGCACTTCAGTTTGAGCTACAGATGTGGCACATGTAGCTGTCAGAAGGAAATGCATTTTCTTTGTGGGTCAGTTGAGTTGTTGCATGCATGACTTCAGTTAGAACTCAATGAGTTGAGTTTGGTGGAGTTGGTTGTGGAGTTGATGGAGTTGTGTTCAGTTTGACTTGGTTAAACTAGTTGTAATTAGTCTAACTGCAAATAGACTAATGATGAGTTGTTAAACTAATTATTAAATCATAATGAAACTAAAGAATACATCAGTTAACTGAGTTTCATGTTAGTGCATGTTTAGTTCAGCAAGGACAAGTGTTAGAGGATCGAATTGCTATCAGTTGTGACTATACTTGTGCATGAGGATTTTCACAATCAATGGGATTGAGTTATGCTAATGAGAGTTGGCCAAATACGAGATTGGTTCAACCATTCTCATCCATTCTTGAGCAGGTATTGAGCAGTGGAGGCAAGCAAGCAGTGGAATAGATTTAGAGATCAGATCTGAGCTGTATTGTGTGTAACAGGTGGAGATAGTGCTGGATACTTGTGAGACGTATTGACTATTGAATGTTACATGTTCTCAATCAGTAATATACAGATAATGTGGGGTTTTCGGCTGTAAGCTTTCCCCAGGTTACATACTGTGTTAATGTGTGCATCTCTTGATGTTTTATTGTTGTTGATGTTGCTATATTGATGATCAACGTAGAGGAGCTTATGTATTGTGTATGTATTCCACAATAGTACATGATCACGATAATCTCCATTGAATATGTGTTTATTATTCAACATTTCTACAGTAGCTGCTACAACAACCCCTCCAAAAATTTTGAAATCCTTAAAATTTTCAAAGCCCCTATATTGTGCAACATTTCCTACACCTTTGGGATCTGTTCCAAATCTCGCCAGACTAGAAGAGCCTCGTGAGAACCCAAGTTTTCCTACTAGGTGAAGCTAAGTCACAAAATCCTATTTAAGCAGGTGAGTTTCATCTTCAGAGAAAAACTATGTTAAACATTTGTGACCCTTGCAACTATTGTGACCCATGTGAGCCACAGGTTGCTATGTCCCAAAGGTCACAAAAGTCTCAAGAGATACCCATTGCAACCATGCGACCCTTTCGACCTGATGACCAAAAGGTCACAAGGTTGCATAACTCACTATTGACACTCATTGTGACCATGTGACCCTTGTGACCTCATGACCAACAAGTCGCAAGGTCGCACTTTAGACCCATGCGAACTTCACATGTGCAACCAAAATTATAAATAGGGAGGTCGCCCCTATTCATTTGCAATGACTCCCTTGGTTGCTCGAAAGACGAAAAGGGCTTGCAACTTGGGTGTGCACATGTTTTCTTCACGTAGATGACCTTTGACCTTCTCGGTAATCATGGCTTTTAAGCAAGTGTCATTCCCTACCTCCCCAACCTTTGAAATTCCACTCAGGGGGATTTTAATCCCCTTTTGCTTAGGTTTTTCACCTCGAACCAAAGAAGCAATTGTCCTAGCTCTATTCAGTCTTTATGACCCGCGCATGACCATTCCTTCACCATAATCATCATTTTTTTTCCAGTAAGCCTAACCATCTTACGAGGAAGAGTTGCAGACCATACAAAAGCGTCAAATATTCCTCCTTTCTGCACCCAAAATCTATGTCGCATGACCCATAACTCTGATACGAATTTTTCTATGACTAAAATGACCCCACGACTCCAAAACTTGCGACTCTATGGCTTCATGGCCCCATAGATCTAGCGACGTTGTGACCCACGAATTCATGACCTGTGACCAATATACCAAGTCGCTAAGTCGCACTCTTTTCCTTGCGATAATGCAACCTATCTCCCTATGTAGCCTACCATAAAGACCTACTGTCAGCTTTAGAAATTAATTTCATTTAGGTAGCTCTTGCTTGATTTTTATGTCATCACTCCCATTGTGGGATTGTATTTTCAACATGCTATGTGACGTGGACCTCGAGTACATCTCCAACTTCTAAGTCTGCTCACAAAAGCTCGGGAAGCAGTTCATGGGAGATCTACCAGGATGAGGAGCCACCCGTATATGGGGATACATCTTGCAACATTAATAAAACCACAAAACCCTCATGGTATAACATCTACAAAGAGTTCACAAGGCCAGACATACCAGAAACCCAAGAGGATTTCCCAATATGCCTAAATGTCAAGATTCAAAACTATAGAAGATAGCATCACACACTCCAACCTTTCTATGCACAGAGACTATTGATTAGCTCCTGCAAAAATATAGATATGGATTCATGGAAAATCAGGGACCACACTGGAGCACCCTTAGCTATGAATCCCCCCTACAAATATTGCCGCTTGCTACAGACTCCCGGAGAGAAAAGATACTTTCAATACCTGGTGGCTCTCTAGCTCTGTAATCCTAGTTAAGTATATCCTAAGGGAATGGTGGCAAGGCATATCAAATTTCTGGGTTAGATCAGATGAGGCATATCGGACAATGTGGTTTTAGAAGGTATTTCAGCTTACTTCTACTATGATGTGCTTCTTATATGGTAAGGCAGACTATGATGTATTCTATGGCACCTGGGTTCCTCTCATGCATGGTGTCACCACCCAAGGAACTGTTTTTAATTAGGAAACTATTATGGCATTATCATTGAAAACAAACATAGCTGCAGTGAAGAATGCACACCCAAAACATCCTCCACAATTTTAGATGGCTTCATACCTCCTGGACATCATTTGTGCAAGATGCCAATTTGAGAATTAGAGATATCACTGGGATGCATTAGTGACTGACCCCGAGAATTGCCACTACAAATTTTTCTGGGACACTTCCTATAGAGGTATGATAGATGTCATTTCAGAATCTTTTATTGCTCTGCTATACTAGCTGCTATTTGGTGACGAACCACCATGCATGTCAAATAGCACTATGGAGACAGTGGTCAAGATAGCGCTTCGGTTTCCCATCCAAGAGGCAAATTTCATCAAAGTGTTTGCTACCCATAAGGCCCCCGATGCCCTACCGAGGTTGATCATGGAAAAAGTACTCCCGTGAGAATTCTACTACCAAATGACACAAGGCTTTTAAAATGTACTAAACAAAGGCAACAAAAAACCATGGCCTACCTTCCCTCTCACCATCTAAGAATATGTAGTGGATAAATTCAAACAAGTGGAGGCATAGGTTGAAGCATTGAAGGGTAGCCATTTTTAAGTCTCAACTATCAGATGTATGATCCTAATAAAGTCATGGCCACCCATTACAGGAAAGAAAGGTTTAGCTAGTCATATTCACACACCAAACAAGATCATGAAGACTAGTGAATAATTGGTATAACGCCACTACGGAACATAGTCATAGTGGGAAGTAGGCTAGAGATGAGGAGCCCCTCAAGCATTCCAGGAAAATTTTATTCTTCAAGAAATATACTCCACCATCAATAAGAAATAATGGGACACATAGAAGGGCATCGGGGAATCTGAGAATCAAAAGGGGAAGAGGTCAAAGATTTTGAGTGACCGAAAATAGGAAGACATTAATGGAACGTTGGAACAAAGAAATGTCACCCTGCCATGAAAAAGGAAGGATATCAAAAGGAAAAGAGGGAAAGAGATAAAAAAATCTTAGAATTCTAGTGACCAAGGTGAGCTCGAAAAGAGAAGTCAACAGAAGAAGAAGAAAAGGAGAAACAACTACAAGAAAAGCTACAAGAGGAAAGAAGGGCTCAGGAATATATAGAGAATAAAAGATAGGAAGACAAGCACAAGACTAAGGAAGAAGAGGATAAAAAGAAAATGGAGTAGGATCTAAAAGAGAAAGAAGAAAAGCGTAGGTAGTAAGATGAGCTCAAGAGGCAACAAGCGCTAGCAGAGCAAGAAAGAAATGAGTAAGAGGAATAACTAAGTAGGAAAAAACGAAACGAAACCAGGGGATTCAAGAAAGGAGAGACCAATTAAAAATCTAAGTTGGATATAGAAAAAAGTCAGATACCCCCATTAGATGTGCCTCCTTCTACTCCTGTCACTGGTGGGCACCTTCCCTTGCGAGGAACTAGGTTTCTTAGAAGGACAAGAGGAGGAGGTCCTAGACCTCACAAATCTCAGCTTCGACGAATTTAGCCTCGAAATTGTGAATGAAAGGAAAAGGTAATGTATTGGGAATCCAGTTGAGCCCTTATTCATCACCATGGCCAAGGAGATTGTGCCCAACATCACTATGAACCTACAAATGATTACCTAGACTGCGAAAACTTTCATTGCCGACACGGAACAAAATGTGGCTCTGATGAGCAAAAAGATCATAGACCATTAGAATAGGCTTTATGCATCTAAGAAAAGGGACGCTATTGCAGAGCAAGAGAATGGAGTCCTTCATTTAGTTCACTCAGGTAGAGTAGAATTTTAGGTAGTGATCAAAGGAGAGGTCGAGACCCTTGGGGAAGCCATAGCGATGGTATACCAAGAGATGTCTAAACTGCATCACATATTAGCCACAGTCTTGGCAATACAAGCTCACAGAAAAGAAATAGTCACAATGTTAAAGGAGGTTGTAATCGGTCTAGATAAAATACATGAATGGTCTGTTAAATACCCAAGAGCACCAATGCTCTTCCTTAAGAAAGATTGGATCACCATGCAAAATGCCAAGGTTCAACTGCCCATCAATTTTCAACCAAAGGAAAAATTAACCAAGGATCTGGATAGGGTATTAGCTTCGTACAAACACCTTTTCAGTGGCCTAGAATCTATGATCCAACTTCATGGGGTTCCTTCTATCAGAGAAGTCGAGCAAGTGAGAAAGCAGGAGGATATATCAAAGGAGGTGCAAGTTTTTGTTCATACATATGAATAGGTAGCCCATGTAGATGATATTCCAATCACAAAAGAAAATATCACACATTATGCGGTAGAACCAATAAGGATTTACACCAAACTAGTGAGCCTCAATAACTAGGTGAATTCCAAATGGACCACCCTCATCGTGGATGCGCTCGAGTGCCTACACAAACATGATGAATATCAACTATAGATCACTCCCATTGCATCTGAATACAACCTATGGCGCACCTAGTTGACAGAGAATCTCAATCTGGACATACTGGAACTTATTATTATTATTAAATTGATGTATTAGATTAGTAACTTATTTTGAGATGTAAGTAGTTTGGTATAATGAGACATTTTGGAATATGAAAGCTCATGAGGAAGACCAAGGGTCATCAGGTACATGAAGAGTCATGAGGAAGTTTAAGAGTCAAGGGTAGGAAATGAGTCATCCTCACTCTATAAATAAACCCTCATGACACATTTGTTTGGACCTTTTGTGGAGGACAATTTTAAGACATATTGCTTAGGTGAACTTATTCCCTTCTAATTGATGAAAGGAATGATTGTAAGATTCCACTATTGGATTCCTCAAATATTTTTTGTCATAATTCCATGAGTGTTTCCTTTGCTTGATGGATCAAATTTTCTTGGGAGTTCTTTGATGTGTGGTCTTTTCATGTGTTGTCTCATACTACAACTTTGTGTTGCTTCACATGGATAGTATATGATTTGCTAACTCTATGCTTGTGCTCATGAATTGTTTCATTGGTATTAGTATAATCTATTATTGACTATGCGTTTACTTATGCTTATTGATTTTTTATTTCCATGAACTATTTTACAGTTATTAAACACTTTATCTTGTACAACATCAGTTTTATTTGAAGTCTGCTGACAGTTACCTTATGTAAGGCTTATGATGTTAAGATATAAGATATTTGTCAATTATTTCCTTTTGTTCATTGAATTTCATGCTTCCAATTGAGCCCACAATCCACTTCCATCCAAAGCAAGCTCAACACACCTGAATGACAGTCGGGCCTACATACCAAATGGGATCCCTAAAGCAAGTGGTGCAGGCTCTAGTTGGGAACCTACACTAGGGAGATTGCCTTTGTTGTTGGCAGAGAATTCCAGACTGTTAATAGATTTGGTTCTAGAAGGAGGGTCATGGCAAGTACTAATCCATGCCCTCACACTAAAACTTCTCATCAGGCTAGTAATCAACCCCATCCTCCCATGCCTTTTAAGATACCATACATTCCCCCTTATGGTGTAGCTTTCACGATGTCGCATAAAGAAGTTTCCCAATCTTCCCCTGTTGAAGACACCCTGAGAGGAGAGGAAATTCCCCTATTCAAAGTCACCAACGAACAACTTAGGGCCATGCACCCTATTACTTGACAATTTGCTAGGTTTTGGAAATGCATTCCTACCATTAACTCCATATCCAACCCACACACCTCAATACCTCATCACACTCTTTAAGGAATCCTTGTTAACTCCATATCGTAGTTAATTGGACCAACACTTGATGACTATGTAGATGTTGTTGAAAGGCTCTCCATCGAGGGGTTGAATAGTCCTCTCGAAGATGAGAAGGGTGACTGTAAGAATACCTCCACTAGTGAAAGAAACCGGTCACAATGGGGGAGATGCAGGGAAATGATTGATACCTAAGAAAATATGCCCTAGTCAACAATCAACCTCTGAGGGGGAATACTAAAGGGACCTTGGGGCAAGGAATACCTTAGAGATTGTATACAATTTTACAATAATCAGTGGCTCCTGAGGAGCCTAAGGACTACCAGAAATGTGAGAACCAATAGTGATGTAGGACACCTCAAAGTGCTTCGAGGGGAAGGTAGATGACATCCTCACACTAGTGGGGAATTAGGCACCAATAAAGAATCAAAGGGAAATGACAACTGCCTCCTCTTTCCACCCCCACCTAGAGGCAACTGCCACTAGTAGCCGTTGGCTTGGATGGTCACTAAACATTAGGATCCAACTTCATGACATGCCTCACCATTTTCAAACACACCTTCCGAAGTTCGACCCCAAATAGGGAACCTCAGTTGATGACCATACTAGCAATTTCTACCTAGCATTGCAAATGATGAAGTTACAGTATGATGACGTGGCTTGTCGACTATTCTTGCACATTGTTAAGAATAAGGAAGCCACTAGGTATCAGTAACTACCCCTTGCCTCTATCTGAACTTTAGATCAATTCCAAAAAACATTTCTCGATAAGTTTTCAGAAGACAAGAGACCTTCTATGCTCCTCACCAAGCATAGCACATAGAAGTGCCACAAGAAGGAGAAGGAAAAAAATTTCAACCAATGATTCACCACTATTTTTAATAAGTTCAGGATGGACCTGGCCCTTGATGATTCCATCAGGATTTGTTATTAAACTAGGGCCCGACCATGGGATATTTCCGTGTTCGTTAAACATGAAGAAAAACTCACCCTAGTAGAGAACTTTGCTACAATGCTCAAGGTCAAAAAGGATATTATGTCTATCGGCACCGTAGAGAATGAGTCCCGAGAGGGGGAAAACCCTCCGGTAAGAAAAATTGAGCCTCATCAAGTAAAACCATAAATGAAGACAAATGTTCCTTCGATTTCAAAGGACTGGCCAAATCATTAAAATAGTTGACTATTGAAGTATACAAATTAAAGAGAAATACAAGAGACACTTTAGGAGGAGGAAAGCCTGCTAAACCTTTTTTCTGGAAAACTAACAACCACCCCATAAAACGTCGCAGGCATGTAGTTTGAAATTCAATGTGAAAGAGCTAGGGAAGGATAATTTTTTCAGTTTTGATCAAGCCTATCACTTTGAGGAAACCTACCCCCAATGGCTCCATAACATGACCATTGTAGTCACCCAAATTTTAGAAGACTAGGCCACGAGGGATGGTGAAGAAGAAGCTAATGAACCTGAAGAAGGTGACTCCCCTCCCAATGATGATGCTTGATCCATAATGTCAACCTTCAAAGTCATCCGTGGGGGAACAATATTGACTGTTCAAGAGGCCATTGTGGGAGATGCTCCTCCCCAAAAATCCCTCAAAAGTTATAGCCTTAGGAGTAAGGGTGTTGTGTTGGATGTTATGCTGGAATATAAGAAAAGGGCTCTGTTAAGAAAGATTCTGACACCCGCTAATACCAACCAACCATCCACCCCTTCCCCAAAAGGGACGAATGATCTAAGCTCTATGGATTCTTGAACAATTGGGATAGGGGAGATATCCACACCCAAAAGTTTAACCAAAGGTGTGATAGCTAAAACTACCTCATTATCACAACACTCATCGCAAGAGGCTTCATCCATAGAGTTGAATTACAATGTCATTGAGGACATGAAAAATACTCAAGCTAATATCTCATTGTATGAGTTGTTGCAGTTGACTAGCCAGTATGATTTGATTGTCAAAACCTTTTCCACCTCTCCTGCCCCTTCCAAAACCTCCTCATCAGTCAAGGTGAACTCCTCATACCAATCTAGAGGTGTGATTGACCTTCAAGCCATAATAAATGCCACAAAATCAAACTTGAAAGGTTCGACCCCCCTTTCATCTTGACCTTTGGATTGTTCAAGTACAATGTATATAACTGTCTCATTAACTCTAGTGCGTCAATCAACATCATGCCCTACTTAGTATGCAAAAAGATAAAATTCCAACCAAAGAAAACTCATGCTAAAATCATCCAGCTCGATAGATCCCAAGTTCCAACCATGGGAGAGTTGAATAACGTTATAACTCGGTTATCTTCTGATTATCACATTCATCGGTGCATTGACATAATTGTCATAGAAATCCTAGAAGCCTATGATTTACTCCTTAGAAGAGATTAAGCTTGCAAGCTTCAAGGCTACCTTGCCACAGACTGGTGCTACTTATGGCTTCCCTACAAAGGAAAGAATAACCAGATTAGGGTCAACAGTGAGCCTTGTATGAAGCACACCATAACTAACCTTGAGGGCTCTAATGAGCCTATCATCTACGCCCAAGAAGATATGTGGGTGTGTCTCCTAGAGACATTATTCGGTTGCTATCAGTCTCAAATGTCAACTATTCCTCTAAATACCCAGTTGGAACTTCCAATGCAAACCCTAAGACATAATAATGAAATTTTCACTTTGAACCTACATACTTGGGACCCACCGTCCCTCAGTGTGAGAATCTGGATGCTATAATATGAGGGATCCAAGATTCATGACAAGCTAGAGCAAGTTGTGTCCTGGTAGACACCAACAGAAATAGATTCTTGATTTATTGCATATTAGAGTTCCAATGAACCAACAAAACTACAGAGTATGAGGCATTGGTCCGTCGCCTCAATACATCCATTGATGTAAAGGCAAATTTTCTAAAGGTAATTAGGGATGTTGAAATCATTACAAGGTGGATAAACAACACAATTCACTATTTGTCCTGTCACCTCAAGAATTTTGTTGCTGACACCTTAGCTAATGTAGTATCTAGATTCACGCCTCTTAGGGATGGATTTTCTATTGAAATTGTGTATAAACTGGTTGTGTCTGATAACATAATTAACTTGTTAATTTTCAATGATGACCAACTAATTTTGGAGTTCATGAGAATTGCAGAAGTATTTAAGGACACAACCATTTATGAAGAAGAACATGATAGGTACCTATAGGAAGTAGACTCGTGGAAACGAAACCCTATACCAAAATGGGTGGTCACATTAGATAATTTATTTCACCTACAGAATTGATTCTGAGGCCCACTAAACACCAAGACCCATAGCTCCAATCTCTCATAGGAATAGATCAAGCTCAGGACCGAATCTAATCCCAAGTGTGTCAACATAGGACTGGGATGATTCCTGGAAGAAAGGTAGGCACTCATCAACCTGTTCAAAACGTATCGCAATATTTTCACTTGGACATATGATGACCTGAAAACATATGATACACGATTTATCTAACATGTCATCCCTACAAAAGAAGTGGTTAAACCACTTTAGCAAAAACTGAGGAAGGTGCATCCCACATTATAACCCATTATCTAGACAAAACTCAAGAAACTATTGGATTCTCACATTATCTTCAATGTCAGACACTCTACTTCGGTATCCAATATGGTTCCAGTACCAAAGAAATATGGAGAATTTCCTTTTTATGTCAATTTATAGAACCTAAATCAGGCATCGGATAAAGACAACTACCTGATTCTCTCCATGGAGAATATTCTCCAAACCATCTCGGGATCATAAGTCTTCTCCTTGTTAGATGGTTTCTCTAGCTACAATCAAGTCGTAGAAGCTGAAACAATCCAGATCAAAAAAACTTTCAGAACAAAGTTGGTGATGTTTTCATTTCGTCATATGCCCTTCGGACTGATAAATGTCAGGGAAATGTTCCAAAGAGAAATGGATATTTCATTCTAAGGTTTAATAGGCTAGTGCATAGTGGTATACCTTGACAATGTAACTATTTTCTCGATGAAATGTGTTGATCGCCTGCACCATTTGAAAGAGATATTCGAACAATGACGGAAATATGGAATCTCTCTCAACCCCCAAAAAATAGAATATTCATGGTTTCTGAGGGCATCCTTTTCAGACACATCATCACCAAAGATAAAAGCACTGTGGACCCTAACCACATAAAATATATAGCATAGATTCCTCAGCCGAGCACCAAAAGGGGTATGCAGTATTTCCTTGGTAAAATTAATTTTCTTCGCAAATCTATTTCGAATTTTGTGGAAATTGTCAAACCCTTTGTAGAATATTATAAAGAAAGATTCATTGTTCAAATTGAATCTAGAAGAAATGCGTTTCTTTTATCTTTTTAAACGTAGAAAAAGAAACTCTATAGCAAAAATTCCACAATGACCTGTTTGGAGCAGTGAAACCATAGAATCCAAATATCTGATAACAATTGTTATGAAACAATCTCACAAAAATATAGAAAAGATAAATCAAATCCTTATATTTCAGCCTCTTCAAGGGGGAAAAATATTTCAACCAACGATTCACCACCATTTTGAATAAGTTGAGGATGGACTTGGCCCTTGATGATTCCATCATGATTGGTTATTACACCAAGGCTCTACCATGGGATATTTCTATGTTTGTTAAACATGAAGAAAAACTCACCCTCATAAAAAAAAAAATCTACAATGCTCGAGGTTGAAAATGATATTCTTTCTATCGGCACTCTAGGGCTTGAGTCACGAGAGGGGGGAAAACCCTCCAGTAAGAAAAATCAAGCCTCATCAAGTAAAATCACAGATAAAGACAAAGATTCCTTTGATTTTGAAGGACTGGCCAAATCCTTAAAATAGTTGACTATTAAAGTGTGCAAATTAAAGGGAAATGTCAGTGACGCTTTGGGAGGAGGAAAGCCTGCTAAACCTTTTTTCCAAAAAAATAACAACCCCCCCACCTAAAATGTCACAAACATCTAGTTCAAAATTCAATGTGGAAGAGCTAGGGAAGGATAACTCTTTCACTATTGATCAAGCCTCTCACTCTGAGGAAACCTATCCCCAACGGCTCCATAACATGACCATTGTAGTCACCGAACTTTTGGAAGACCAGGCCATGAGGGAGGGTGAAGAAGAAACTAATAACCCTGAAGAAGATGAATCCCCTCCCAACAATGATGCTCCATCCACCATGTTCACCTTCAAAGTCATCCATGGGGGAGCAATACTAACTGTTCATGAGGCCATCATGGGAGACGCTCCTCCCCACAAACCCCTCAAAATATATAGCCTTAGCAGTAAGGGTCATGTGTTGGATGTTATGCTCGAATATAAGAAAAGGGCTCTATTAATAAGGATTCTACCACCATAACTGACCTTGAGGGCTCTAATGAACCAATTAGCTACACCCAAGAAGATATGCGGGTGTGTCTCCTCAAGACATTATTCAATTGCTATCAGTCTCAAATCTCGACTAGTCCTCTGGATACCCAGTTGGAACTTCCAGTGCACACCCTAGCCCATAATAATGAAATTTTCACTTTTAACTTGCATACTTCAGACCCACCCTCCATTAGTGTCGAAATCTAGATGCTATACTATGAGGGATCCAAGATCCATGGTGGCGCTTGAGCAAGTTGTGTCCTGGTAGACACCAAAGGAAATAGATTCTTGATTTATTGCATATTAGAGTTCCAATGAATGAACAACACTGTAGAGTATGAGAAATTGGTCCTCGGCCTCAAGAAATCCATCGATATCAAGGCGAATTTTCTAAAGGTAATTGGGGATTCTGAAATCATTACAAGGCAGGTACGTAACACAATTCATTGTTTGTCTCCTCACCTCAAGAATTACCAGCAAGAGGTATGGTGTTTGATAAACTCGTTTAAAGCTTTGAATATTATTTTTGTTCCTAGATTTAATAATTCCATTGCTGACATTTTAGCTCATGTAGCAGCTAGATTCACGCCTCTTAGGAATGGATTTTCTATTGAAATTGTGTATAAACAAGTTGTGTCTGATAACATAACTAACTTGTGCATTTTCAATGATGACCAACTAATTCTGGAGTTCATGAGAATTGCAAAAGTATTTAAGGATGCAGCCATAAACAAAGAAGAAAATGAGAGGTCCCTATAGGAAGAAGTAGACTGACGAAAATGAAACCCTATACCAAAATGGGTGGTCACATCAGATAATTGTTTTCACCTATAAAACTGGTTCCGAGGCCTGCTGAACACCAAGACCCATTTCTCCACTCTCTCACACAAAAAGATCAACCTCGTAACTGAAATTGATCCAAGTGTGTCAACATAGGACTGGGATGCTTTTTGGAAGAAAGGTAGGCACTCATCAGCCTCTTCAAAATGTATCGCGACATTTTCACTTGGACATATGATGACCAGAAAACATATGATACACGATTTGTCTAGCTTGTCATCCCTATAAAAGAAGGGGCTAAACCATTTTAGCAAAAACTTACGAAGGTGCATCCCACATTATAACCCCTTATCTAGACAAAAGTCAAGAAATTGTTGGATTCTTGCATCATCTTCAATGTTAGACACTCTACATGGGTATCCAATCTGGATCCAGTAAGAAAGAAATATGGAGAATTTTGTTATTGTGTCAATTTCTAGAACCTCAACCAGGCATCGGATAAAGACAACTACCTGATTCTCTCCATGGAGTAGATTCTCCAAACCATCTTGACATTAGAAGTATTCTCCTTGTTAGATGGTTTCTCTGGTTGCAATCAAGTCCTAGTAGCTGAAACAAATTGGATCAAAACAACTTTTAGAACAAAGTGGGGGACATTTTCATTTCGTCATATGCCCTTTGGACTAATAAATTTTGGGGAAGTTTTCCAAAGAGAAATGGATATTTCATTCTAAGTTTTAATGGGCAAAAGTGTAGTGGTCTACCTAGACGATATAACTATTTTCTCAATGAAAAGTGTTGACCACCTTCACCATTCGAAATAGATTTTCGAATGATGACAAAAATATGGAATCTCTCTCAACCCCAAAAAGAGAGAATATTTGTGTTTTATGAGGGAAACCTTTTCAGACACATCATCACCAAAGAAAAAATCAATGTGGACCCCAACCACGTGAAATCTATAGCATAGATTCCTTAGTCAAGCACCAAAAAATGTATGCAATCTTTCCTTGGTAAAATTAATTTTCTTCACAAATTTATTTTAGATTTTTTGAAAATTTTCAAAACCCTTTGTAGAATATGATAAAGAAAGATTCAATGTTCAAATGGAATCTAGAAGAAAAGGGTTTTTTTTTTAGCTTCTAAAATGTCACAGAAGAAAAGTTATAGCGAGAATTCCACGATGACCTATTTGGATCAGTGAAACCCTAGAATCCAAAGCTTTGATACCAAATGTTATGAACCCATCTCACAAAATGATAGAAAAGATAGATCAAATCCTTATAATTCAACCTCTTCAAGGGGGCAACCTCCGTTTTTTAGTTGTTAGGTTCAATTTTTAGATTCAGTTATTCGAAATCTAAAAAAAACCCATTCATTACTTCAACTTCCTTTTTCCTTCTGAGGATAGTAGGAAGTAGCATCCTATCTTGTGTGTTAAAGGTTGACTTTTGGAGATTGGGATAGCTAACTTGTTTGAAGGAGAGGACTGAGTACCATCAATGAGCCCTGCAGCTCTATAAAAGCAACAATAGTTTAGGTCCCCTTAAGCTAGGCCAAAAGATGTAAGAGATATTGGAGTTCTCCCAGTGAATCACCAATTGTTGTAGTTGTTTTAACAACCCCTCCAAAAATTCTGAAATCCTTAAAATTTTTGAAGCCCCTATATCGTGCAAAATTTCCTACACCTTTGGGATCTAGTCAAAAGCTTTCCAAACCAGAAGAGCCTTATAAGATCCTAATTTTTCCTGCTAAGTGAAACTAAGTGGCAAAATCCTATTTAAGAAAGTTATTTACATCTTTGGAATGCGACTTTGTCAAACATTTGCAACCCTTGTGACTATTGAAATCCATGCGACCAATAGGTCGCTAAGTTACAAAGGCCACAAGGGTCGCAAGAAATACATGTTTCAACTATGCGATGCTTGAGACCTTGTGACCAACAGGTTGCAAGGTCGCATAGGTTGCACTTGACACTTGTTACGACCATGCGACCCATGTGACCTCATGACCAATAGGTTTAATAGTTTTCAAGGTTGCACTTTAGATCCACACAACCTTCACACGTGTAACCAAAATTATCAATAGGGAGGTTGGCCCTATTCATTTGTTACAGCTCTTTTGGTTGCAAGAAATACAAATAGGACTTGTGACTTGGGAACGCGCAAGTTTTCTCCAGGTAGGTGACCTGTCACCTTCCCAATAATCATGTTTTTTAACCAAATTTCATTCCCTGCCTTGTTGACCTTACACATTCCAGTATAGGGGGTTTTCATCTCCTTTTTCTTAGGTTTTTAACCTCATGCAAAAGAAGTAATTTCCCTGTCCATGTTTAGTCTCCCATGACTCCCTCATGATCATTCCTTGACCCTAATCATCCATGTTTTCACCATTAATCCTAACCATATTGCCAAAAATTCTAGACCTCCCCAAAGCTTTAAATATTCCTCCTTGCCCTGGCCAAAAACTAGGTCACATGGCCCATGACCACGATACCACTTTTCCATGGCTATGGTGACCTCGCGACCGAGCGACACTGTGACTCTATGACCCGCAACTCCGTGACTATGTGACAACCATGAACTAATAAGATCATGACCTGCGACTTCATGACTTGTGACCCATATACCAAGTCACTAAGTCAAACTCTTTTCCTTGTGACCATGTGACCTATCTCCCTTTGCAACTTGCCATAAAGATCTCCTATTAGATTTTGAAATTGATTTAATTTAGGCAGTTTTTGCTTAATTTTCATGTGCTCACTCTCATCATATGATTTTGTTTTCAACACGATAGGTGACATGGACCTTGAGTGCATCTCCAGCTCCTCCTTTGAGGATGAGATGGAACCCCAACTACTAAGGCTACTTAGAGAAGCTTAAGAAACAATTCATGCGAGATCTATTGAGACAAGGAGACAACCATTTATGGGGATACAACTTGCAACATTAATAAAACCATGAAACACTACTGGTGTAACATCTGTGAAGAGTTCACAAGGCCAGACATACCAAAAAACCAAGAGTATTTACTGATATACCTAAATTTCAAGAGGTTGAAGCTACACAAGATAGCATCACACCCTTCGATCTTTCCATGTGTGGATACTATTGACTGGATCCTGCAAAATAAAGATAGAGTTTCATGAATAGTCAGGGACCACACTGGAGCATCCTTAGTTGCAATATCACCTCTTTATATTAACGCATACTACAGACTCCTAGAGAGACATGAGACTTTCAATACCATGTGGCTCTTTGGTTTTGTAGTTCTAGTTAAGGATATGCTGAGGGAATGGTGGTAGGACCTATCAAAGTTTTAGGTTAGATCAAATCAAGCATACAAGACAGAGGGGTTATGAAAGGTATTTCAACTAATTTTTTCTATGATGTGTTTCTTATATGGTAAGGTAGATTGTGACGTATTCTACAACACCTGGAGTCCTCCCATGCATGTTGCTGCCACCCGAGGAACTATTTTCAATTGGGAAAACATTTTGGCATCACCTTTGAAAACAAACATAGTTACAACCAAGAATCCACAGCCAGAACAACCTCCATAATTTTACATGGCTTCATACCTCTTGGATGTTGTTTACACAAGATACCAATTTGAGAACTAGATCTATAACTAGGATATATCAGTGACCAACCTCGTGCACTGCCACTATAAGCTTTTCTGGGACACTGCATAGAGAGGTATAATGGATGTGATTTGACAATCTTTTATCACCCCGCTATACAAGCTTCTATTTCATGAGGAACCACCATGCATGTCAAATAGGGCTATGGAGACACTACTCAAGGTATCATATTGGTGCCCCATCCAAGAGGGAACATTCATCGAAGTGTTCAGTACCCATAAGCCAGGTTTGTCACAAATAAAACACTCTTGTGAGAAGTTTGCTACCAAATGACAAAGGGATTCTCAAGGGTACTAAACAAAGGAAGGAAGAAATTATGTCCTACCTTCTCTCTTACCGTTGGATCATATGTAGTGGAGAACAAAAAAGTGAACACAGAAGCTAAAGCACTGACGGGTAACCCTTTTGTAAGTCTCAACTATCAGGCATATGATCGAGAGAATGTCATGGCTGCCCACTGCAAGAAAGAAAAGTTTAGCTTGTTATATTCACACACTAAGCAAGATCATGAAGATGGAGGGAAGAATTGGTATAACGCCAATAGGGAACATATTCCTAGTGAATAGCAGGCTAGAGATGAGGAGCTCCTTGAGCACTCCCAGGAAAGTGTTAGCCTTCAGGAAAGATCCTCCACCATGAAGAAGAAATGGCAGGAGAAGGAGAAGGGCATCAGGGAATCTGAGAAGCAAAAGGGGAAAGAGGTCGAAGATATTGTGAGTGACTCTGAAGAGGAACACATTATTGAAATGGTAGAACAATGAAATGTCACCCTGGCATGGAAAAAGAAGGAGCTCAAGATGAAAATAAAGCGAGAGATCAAACAGTATCAAGACTCCAGTGACCAAGGGTAGATAGAAAAGAGAAGGTGAGAGGAAGAGAAGTAAAAGGAGAAATATCTACAAGAAAAGCTGCAATAGGAAAGAAGGGCTTAAGAAGAGATAGAGAAGAAAACATAGGAAGAAAAACAGAAGGCTAAGGAAGAAGAGGAGAAAAGGATAATGGAGTAGGATCTGAAAGAGAAAGAATAAAATATTAGGTAGGGAGAAGATCTCAAGAGGCAACAAGTGCTAGAGCAGAAGAAAGAAAGCAAGTAAGAGGAATAACTAAGGAGGAGCAAAGAAAGGGAAATCAAGGGACTCGAGAAAAGAGAGACCAGTAAAACATTCGAGCTAGCTACAGAACAAAGTGAACTACCCCCATTAGATGTGCCTCCTTCTACTCCCCTCACTGGTGGGAACCTTCCCTTGCAATAACTAGGTTTCTCACAAGGACAAGAGGAGGAGATCCTAGACCTCATAAAGCTCACCTTTGACCAGGTCAGCCTTAAAATTGTGCAAGAAAGGAAAAATTATTTTGCGAGGAATCTAGATGAGACATTATCGGTCACCACGACTAAGGAGATTATGCCCAACATCACTACAAAACCATAAATTATCACCTCATCTGATACATCTTTCATTGCTTCCATGGAAAACAATGTGGCCCTGATGAGAAAATAGATCATAGACCTTCAAAATAGGATTTACACATCTGAGAAAAGGGCTACCAATGTAGAGTAAGATAGAATGACAGAAGAGGAAGAGAATATATCCCTCTATTTAGTTTACTCAAGCACAAGAGAATATTAGGAAATGATCAGAGGAGAGGTTGAGACGCTTAGGGAAGTCATGGAGATGGTCTACCAAGAGATGTCTAAATAGGATCACATAGTGGACCCAATATTGGCAATACAAGCTCAATCAAATAAAGAGTCATAATGCTAAACAAGGTTGTAATTGTTTTAGATAAAATACATGAATGGTCCGTTAAATACACAGGATGACTAGCAGAGGTCCCTAACAAAGATTAGATCACCATGAAAAACAGCAAGGTTCAACTCTTCATCAAGATTCAATCAAACAACAAATTAGCCAAGGATGTGGAGAGGCTATTAACTTCCTACAGACACCTTTTCAGTGGTGTAGAATCTATGATCCAAGTTCATGGGGTTCCTTCTATCGGAGAAGTCGGGAAAGTGAGGAAGTAGAAGGCTATCTCAATGGAGGTGGAGGTTTTCGTTGATACATATAAATAGATAGCCCATGTAGAGGACATGCTGGTCACCAAAGAAAATATCACATGTTTGTGGTAGAACCAGTAATGATTTACACCAAATTGGTGACCCTGAATAACCAAGTGAATGAAAAACGGGCGACCCTCATCCCAGACACGCTCAAGTGCCTACATAGAGACGATGAAGATAAGTTGAAAATCACTCCCATAACAGCTAAATACAACTTATGGAGCACCTACTTGAGAGAGAAGCTTAATCTAGATTTCCCAAAACTTTCTATTGTTAAATTTATGGATTAGATTAGTAGCTTAGTTTGTGATGTATGTAGTTTGGTATAATAAGACATTTTGGAATATGAAAGGTCATGAGGAAAACCAAGGGTCATCAGGTTGATGAAGAGTCATGAGGAAGTTTAAGAGTCAAGGGTAGGCCATAAGTCATCCTCACTCTATAAATACACCCTCATGACACATTTGTTTGGACCTTTTGCTGAGAACATTTTTGAGATATATTTATTAGGAGAAATTATGCTCTTCTAATTGATGCAAGGAGTGATTTTAATATTCCACTATTGGATTCCTCAAAAATTTTATGTCATAATTACATGATTATTTCTTTCACTTTATGGATTAGATGTTCTTGAAGGTTCTTTGATGTTAGGTCTTTTCATGTGATGTCTCATACTATAAACTTTGTGTTGCTTCACATGAATGGTATACGATTCACTAACTCAATGCTCATGTTGATGAACTATTTCATTGGTATTGTTATAATATATTCTTGATTTTACATTTACTTATGCTTATAGATGTTTGATTTCTATGAACTAGTTTACAATTGTTAAACACTTTATATTGTAAAACATGAGTCTCATTTGAAGTCTACCAATAGTTACCTTACGTAAGGCTTATGTCATTAATAGTCTGGCTATTCATGGTATGCACGTTATAAGATATTAGTCAGTTATTTTCTTGTCTTTATTGAAGTCATTCATTGAATTGAGCCCACATTCCACTTTTGTCCAAAGAAAGATCAACACACATGAACGACAGTCAGGCCTACATACCAGATGGGCTCCCTAGAGAAAATTGTACAAGATCTAGTTGGGAACCTAAACCACGGAGATCCCCTTTGCTACTGGTGGAGAATTATAGCCCGTCAACACTTTCCTATTGTGCTAAAGTGATATCCAAGTATAACTGAGTTTCCATCCTCAAGGTATTGTGCTCAAATTCAATAGAGAATAGGGCCCTCTTCCCATAGACCAACTTGAAGGGAGTGGATTCATTGGTGGCCTTTCAAGTGGTGTTATAAGTCCAAGTAGCTTCCACAAGTTTTCTTGCCCAATATTTTCTACTCTTGCTAACAACATTTGTAAGAATGTTCTCCAATGCTCTATTTGTAACTTCCACCTACCCATTTTCTTGGGGTGATAGGAAGTAGATGTTTAGTGCTTAATGTGGTGCTTCCTTTTAAGGTCTTCAATCAAAATTAATGTAAATTATGCTCGATGAGTGACTAGTTCCCTCGAAAAACTGAATTTTTAGAAGATATTATCCCTTAGACTTCAACCATCTTATGCTTAGTTTCTACTTTTACTCGATTTGTTTCAACCAGTTTGGTCAAGTAACCAGTGCACATAATGATATACCTTTTCTGCCTTGATGGGGGATCAATAGGCCCCATGAAATCCATGCCCAAATTTTCAAATGGATCTAAATTTAGTTGATATTGTAATGGAATATCATTCTTCGGTGTTGGCTTACCCATCCTTTAACATTGATCATAATTGGTGGTGTATATCCTTTCATATTGATGTAAAGTGGGTCAATAATAACCTAATTGTAGAACTTTGAAGGCTATCCTCTTCGCAATAGAGTGGCCACCACAAGGCCCATCATGGCATGCCAAAGGACGTAAAAGAAATATTCTTCCCTCACACATCTTCTTATGATCTGATCTAACCCCATTCTAAAAAGGTTTCCCCCATTCTAGGCTAATGTGGCACTCTTCCTGGCAGTCTTTCTTTTCTCCCTAAAGGGTAGGTTAGGAGGGAATGTCCCAAATGCCAATTAGTTGGCTATATGAGAAAACCAAGGCGAAAGCACCAAGATGGAAGATATATGCTCATATGGAAGTTAATAATCTATCATCCCTTCCTTTCCTGTAGGCAGAGTTAGTCTTGACAAGAAATCTACAACCACATTCTCCTTCCCTGGTTTATCCACAATAGTTAAACCACACTATTGTAACAATAACATCCATCTAGTTACCATAGCATTGATACCAGTTTTATTCATTAGATACTTAATGGATTCATGATCTGTGTGAACCAAAGTTTGGTAACCAGTGATATAATGCCTAAACTTGTTTAGAAAATGTACTAAAACCAAGAGTTCTTTTACAATGACAATATAATTCAACTGAACCTTAGATAGATTATTACTAATGAAATAGATAGCATAAGGAACTTTTTCTTCCACTTGTCCTAAGGAAACCTCTACAAGTTTGTACAAGGCATATGTGTGTATATGGAAAGCTAATGCCTAGTTGGGACCCCTAAGGATGGGTGTAGTGGTCATCTTTTGTTTTAGTATTTCAAAGGCTTCTTGAGAGTTACTTGTCCAACAAAAATTTGAATCAATAGCCAACAGAGCAAACAAGGGTGAAGCTAGTTTTCCAAAATCTTTAATGAACCCTCTATAATACCCAACTAATCCAAGGAAAATCCTAAAACCTCTTTTCTTTTGAGGGATATGAACCTTTTTCATGATGGAAATCTTGTTTTGGTCAACCTGTATTCCTTCCTTGGGTATCAAATGGCCAACAACAGTCCCTGCATTCATAAAAAAATCATATTTCTCAGGGCTGGATGAGAGATTCATTTCAATACATTTCTCCAAGACTTTTAACAAAATGGAGAGAGCTTCATGGAGGTCACATGCATGAGTGAAATCATCCATGCATATTTCAATAGAGTCAAAAAGTAAAAACAATTACTCAGAACGACCCTCTAGAAAGTAGAAGGGGCATTCCAAAAACCTAATGGAAGAAAACTATACAAAAAGGTACCCTAAGGACATGTAAATGTGGTATTATCTTGGTATTCAATTCTAATCTAGATTTGGTTGTATCCACTAAATCCATCCAGGAAGGAGAAGAATTTCTTCCTTGCAATTCCATCAAGGACTTGATCAATTAAGGACAAAGGAAAATTGTCCTTCTTTGTAGCCTTTTTATGTTCCTGGTATGTGGCATAGATTCTCCAATTCCAATTCTTCTTAGGAACTAAAACAAGAGGTCACACCCACTCACTATCTGAAATTGGGTATATGAACCCTCCATCTACTAGTTTTTGTAAATCTTCTTTCACAATGTACTTACACATTGGGTTCATACTTATCTGGGGTTGGTGCATAGGCTTGCATCCCTCCTTGATGTAAATATGATTAGTACAAACTGCGGGATGCACACCTTTCATTTCCTTATAATGCCAAACGAAATCATCTAAGTGTTGCCTTAGTACATTTCACAATTCTTCTTCCTATTTGGTTGAGAGAGAGGGGTTGATATTTAAAGTTTTGGATGGACCAAACACTATAATATTGACATGTTCTAGACTTGATTCAACATAACATAACTCAATCGAAGGACTACTCCCAAATTCTTTCATCAACTCATTTATTGGTATGGGAGTGGGAGGTTGATTCTAAAGGATATGGTCAATGAGGTCATCTTCATCAAGTTTTCATCATATTATAACAATATCTGGAGTGTAGAATGGGTAGAGGGTTGTATGATACAATTCATCCTCTTCCTTGTTCTCTACCCATATGGGTAGATCATGTTCAATAAAAGTTTGAGCGGGAGGATACAACACAATTGTTTGGATAAATGTCCATTCTTGGTAGTCATGTTCCCAACCATACAACTAACGTACGAATTAACAGTGGCCAACAAATGTATTCCTAAGATGAGAGGATAGCCATTACAATTTATTTTGGGTAGGAGGACCAAGAAATTAGCAGGGTACTCCCAATATTCAATGGAGACCATGACATTCTCAATGATTCCCTCATGGGCTACTATGGATCTGTCTACAAGCATAAACATTGTGGTGGTCTTTTGATCCAAGTGGATATGGGTGGCCACCTACCCATTCCACCTAGACTCGCCTGTTATTTTCATTTGTTTCCTTCTTCATTTAAGCATTTATTATGTTTAGCATTTTTTCGGGTCCTAAACTTTTGGAATAGTTTTGACCCCGTAAACGACATTTTTTGTGGTCCGCGGGAAGGTCGTAGCCATAGACAAGTGCATATGGTAAAAATTCTATTACTCAGCAACACCTTTCCAACAAGGTATCGTATGTGCCAAATGAAGATAATATGACCAAGTTACAGCCTTGAGAAGTTGGTTGCCCAACTAACTCGAACGAGCCCACAAATTCTTGGTGTTACATCTCCTAGGGTTAGGGTTTTGGTTGTTTAGGGTTTTCTCATGTTTTTCAATAATAAGTAGGGCCTTCAACCTCATTGTAACATAGTTCAGAGGCATTTATCTACCAAATTTCTTCTCAGAGATAAGCTACCATCGCTTGAGCTATCTTATTTTCATTTTGTTTGTAACCATAGTTTAGTATTTTACTATTAATGAAATGAAGTGTTTTTTGGCTGCATCTCTGTGTTTATGATTATATATGTAAGTTGTTACATTTCTATTAAGTTTAGATTAGTGGTATCAAAGTGGTCTGCTCTTTTTCTGTTTTTCTTTGCATATTCCCAAGTAGGTCAAGTTATAAGGAGTTAGGGCTTGATATGGTCGAACCATTGCAATATTAACCTTGAAAAACCTGACGAACTCCCATGGTGAAAGAAAATAAAGACGAGGGGGTAGAAGATTCTTTAAAAATGTTGTTCGATGAAGCCCTCGAGTGATAGAGGGATACAATGATGGATAACTTTGACCATATCCTTTAATGACTACCCAAAGGTGATGCATCATCATCTAGCAGCCACTCTAGAGGTGCCACTCCTTTTAAGGTACAAGTTAGCTTCAATATTCCCATATTGGAAGGCCTAATAGATGCAGACATGGTAGATAAATGGTTAAATCTATTGGAAGGAAAATTTTCAGTTCATTACTTTTCCAATTGTGAAAATATTACTTTTTCACTTCTCAAAGCCAACCCACATGTCAAGGATTGGTGGGAAACCCATTGTGAACAAAAGGACGAGAGTGAACCCTCATTGTTTTCAGCCTCACCCACTTAAATCTATTTTCAAGATGCCATGAAGGAACAATATTATCCTATCAGGAGTTATGAAGACAAATACATAAAGTGGACAATGCCACGGTAGGGAAGGGACCAATATGTTCCAGAGTTATTGAATAGTTTCCATACCCTTCGTGTGAAGCTAGGTATTAAGGATACTAAGCAGAATTTGGTGCCCAAGTACCGCAACATTATACACATGTCCATCTAGGATGAGATGGATTTCCTAGACATTTCTTCACTCGGCACCGTGTATTAGTATGCTGTCAAGATTGAGCAGAAGCTTAAAAAGAAGAAGTGGGACTTTAGATTTGTAAATCTAAAGCAAGGAAAAGGTGCCCCAAAACCATATAACAAAGGACCCATCTAAGGAGGTGCTACCTAGGACAACTCACCAACGATGAAAGAAATGGACAACACCACAAAGACGAAGAAGTACATGTGAAAATGGTGTGAGTTCCATAAGAGATCCACTCATATTACAAGTGAGTGTCAGGCCAACGAGTCACTAGTGGCAAAGTTGAAGGCTTCCAAATCAAACGTAGGTTCTGAATCTGAATCAAAACATGATAAGGGAATTGAAAAAGGGAAGAAAATCATTGATGCAGATCCTAGTGCCACTGTGGCCACCATCAAGATCCAGAAGATTGAGCCTAAAGATCTAGAGGAAGGGGAATGCCTCTTCCACTCATACATGTGGGTGAATGGTTCTCCACTACAGCTTATTGTCAACAACAAGAGACAAAATAGCCTCATTTCAATAGAGGTTGTGAAGCACATGGGTCTAAATACTATAACACATCCACAACCATACACAATTGGGTGTCTTCATTAAGGATGAGATCTTTGTGTCAGCCAGTAGTGTCACCTTCCCTATAGTATCAAGCCCCTCATGGATGAGGTACTGTGTGATGTTTCTCCTCTTGAGGTTTCTGATGTATTTTTAGGGAAACCATACTTATGGAAGCGAAATGTTGTATATTATTCTAGGCCTCACTTTATGATTATTACTTTGGCAAATAAGTTGTACAGGATATTGGAGGTGGCCCCACCTACTGCCATCTCTTTGATCAATTTAAAGAAATGTAGTAAGATCATTTCCCAAAACTGGAATTTTTTTTCCATATGATTTTTCCCTAGGGTAAGAAGAAGGCTTTCACCATGTCTTCCTGGTAGGACTCCTCTCCATAGAAAAAGTAGATGGATAAGGTTATGGAGGAGTATAAGGATATTTTTTCCTCACCCACAAGGGTACCTCTACAATGTTAGGTCAAGCACTCCATCAATCTAACCCCAACTGGGTCGTTGCCTAATGGACTAATATATTGACACTCTATTCTAGAGAATAATGAGATCAAGAGGAAGATTCAAGAACTATTGTAGAAAGGGCACATCAAGCCAAGGTCATCACCTTGTGGGAGCCCGATTGTATTGGTATATAAAAAGGATGGGACCTGGAATCTCTGTATTGACTATCAGTCGTTGAACAAGATCAATGTTCGGAATAGGTACTATTACAGACATATTTGGGCACATCAACCCGAAACTTATATGTCAATAAACTAGGTCTCTTTGACCCCTAAAAGAGTTGTTTTATACCCTAAAAGAGCTTAGTCATCTGATTAAATCATTTGCCAAAAGTTCCACCTAAGAAACCATCCAGAAATGGCCTAAACTGAACCATACTAACTGCTCCACTGGTAGGGTGCGATGCATATTGAGTGGTACACTTTCACGGTACGATGCATAATGATTAGGCCTTCTATAGGGTGCAATTGGTGAGGATGGAAAAATGTCCGAGATAGTTTGCTAGGTAGTTGCTCATGGAATCTTCTAGAAACTTCTCTTATGCCACTTGCATCTCTTAATTCACCTAGGGATGAGTAAGAGATCCAAGAAATATCCAAGTGGAACCAATTGCAACAAGTGGAATGAAACTAATCAAAGCCCAAGAGATGACTCACACCCTGGCACACATCTATAAATGGATCCCTCATCTAAGAGATCTAGGGGCTGGAATATTGTCAATTGCAAGGAAGTGTTGATAATTTGTAATTAAGGAAAGAGCATTGTATTGTGGTGTGATCTTGTTATTTCATGAGGTTAAGATGGATTGAAGATGGGAGGATGATGCTAGAATAGAAAACTGGGTTGTAGTTCTCCCTTCTATTTAATAAAGTTCTTTAAGTTTTCTTCCATATGATTGTGTAATTGTGAATGTTATCATTTGTGAATGCTACCATTTGTTCATTATATATATGAATTTGTAATGTTTGTGTTGTAATAGATCATGATGCTTTGACGGTTCTTTATTGTTGTACTTGTGCAGGTACACTCCAAGTGGGTTAAGTATGGGGAGGAGTTAGAAGCTTTGTGAAGGGGGAGAGAGATCAAGCAAGTGATTAAGCAAAAGTTCCAGGTCGGTTCCATTGTCTTTCTCTTATCTGTTACACATAGAAGAAATCATTTAATTGCTTTAAACTGTTGTTTCTAGGGCAAGTGCCAAACCTAGAGGGCTAGTCATTTGGAAAGACACTATTCTTCCCTGAAACAAATTGGCGACTCCACTGGGGAATGAATAGATGCTTGTTCATTGTTATTGTTTCTTTTATAAACTATAGATAGAGGCTGAAGTCAGCCAGGTAGCCTTCAAACTACTCTTGCTCCGCAATTGCATAGTAGATGAACACTGCTTCAGTCTATCTTTGGTTTCATTTATGAATTAAACATTTGACTTACAAGCATTCTAGTTGCCCTTTTAGTAGCTCAGTAACCTCTCAAGACCTCTCTCTATACTTTGCTTTTACTGTTCATCATAGCTCAACCTAACTCATTGAAAACAGTTGCACATCTGAGCCAAAACCCATTTCAGTTGCGCTACCTGGCCCATTGCAATGTCTGTCATTGTAACCTAGTATCCATTGCACCTCTCGAGTGTGTAAAGTGCAACGCATCCCTATTTTTATGAAGCCCAGGTGCGATGAGTGACTAAGCCTTTTTCCATTCTAGAAATGGGGGTTTTTGACCTTGTTTTCAGTTTTGTTTAGTTGTTTTTGCTACTTATAAACATTACCTCATTACTGAAGCCTACTTGCATCACATAGATCAACCTCCATTAGTTTAGGATTAGTGAATTTTTTTATGTATTTTTTCATCATTTAGAATCCTTTATTGAAAAGTTGCTTAAATCGATCTGTTACTTTGGTATAAAAAGTGTTGTAATTGTCATTTTGTGTCAAAAGAGAAGTGTCATGGATTCTTCCTTCCCTAGATAGTCGGTTGAACTTTTCATTATGTATTTGTTTTGATTTGTTTTTATTCAAAGCATCAAAAGAATTTTTTATTCAAAATTGAAAAATGTCGTTTAGTCTTGCTTTCTCTTTTGAAAAAGAAATTGTTGAAAATGTTGCTTTGAGTAAAATATTTCAGATCTTTGCTACATTTAGTTTTCCTTTTTGGTATTGTTCACATTAAGGGGAATGAAAACAAATACATGCATTTGAAATTAGCATTTTTAGTTTGTGTGTGAAAAAATGATTTAGGAAAATGCACTAGTGTGTACTCTTTGCTCTTTGTTTAAAAGAATTGTAATCTTCTTTCCCTAGTAGCTAGGATTTTCATTATTCAAAATAAGCAAAGATTAGTTATCATTGTAGATTACATTTTAGGATTTTTCAAAATCATAATCGCATGGTGAACCATTGAAAGGAAAAATTTAAACAAGATCAACTTTAAAATAAATTTCAATAAACCTAACAATGCTTTGGAACTTAATGCAACACATCTAGAGGTCTAGGCTAGAGATGTGTTCTAGCGTCATTAAAACTAGTAACTATCGTTTTCATTGAAGGTTGGGTGATTCCTCCTCCTTGATATGACAAGTGCTAGCATGGACTTGAGTTCCCCGTACTATCGCGTATATATTGTTAGACCACAATAGGCTTATATCCTTTATCCATAGGAAGCCAAGTCTGCTACCTTTTTGATCGCAATGCACTGAACACAACATTCGGGAAGATTGACTACCATACATAAGTCCTTAGCAATTTCTCTTTAATTTATCACCAAGGTGTATATTGCAGTTTTGCGAGTGGTTTGGTAATCCCTCTATCTATATTCTCCAAATTAGTCACTTTCATTCCTTTTAGACTTTTTAAAAGAAAAGGTCCAGCTGAGCACTTGTCACTTCAGGCTCATTAAAAAAAGGAGGAGACTAGAGTCATCTTTAGATTTTTCTCGACTCTTAAAAACTAAAAAAAAAAAAGTTGTGTCAAAGCGTCTTTAAAATTAATTGAAATTGGAATAAAATCCCTATTCCTTAGTTGATCTTAGGCTGAGACATATGGTGACAAATCCAAATTCCACTGATTAGGGAATCCCTTTAGAGGGGAATCCTAATCATTTCTCCTCTTGGGGAAATATCGGTGCTCCTTATATGGCTACTTTGTCCCTTCTAGGAATTACCATTGGCCTGCCAGTATGGCTGTTTTCAACCTATGTTGTTCAAAATATCGTGATTCCTCTGCAATCGAATTAGCCTCCACTTGATACTGAAGTTGACCCTTTGCTTTCTTCTTCGTTTGTTTCTCCCTCGCCTTCTTCTTCTTCACTTGGGGAAAGTAGTGATGGCAGTAACCAGGTGGCTGAGAAGAAGAAGAAAGGGAAGGAGAAGAAGAAGAAGAAGCCAATTTAGCAAGGGGGCAACAAAGCAACCATTGCTTTGAATGCATCATCTGGTGAAAATCTACACGTTAAACTTCCTAAACCCAAATTTGCATGCATAATTTGTAGAGGAGACCATTTCCATTGAGATTCTCCTTGCTTTCCTTGGATCTCGAGAGAATGGTCTCTCTGTTCGTGGCATCGGTGTCATCAACCTCTGGTGATCATGTTGGTAGCACACCTTGAACTAATGATAGTAATGTTCATGGACAGATGAGAAAGGTTAGGTTTCCATGTAGGTTATGTGAAGGGAACCATGCCCTTCACATTTGTCTCTTTTTGGATGAAGCCAAAAGAGTGTCGGATAACCATCCTGCTTCACCACAACGACTTCCATTTGGCTACAGGAAACTATCCCCAAGTCCTTTACTAGTTGAAAAAGTGACTGGCTTAAATCAACTGTTGGTCCAAACCACTCTCTCTGAAAGTGAATCTTATGAGTCTATACTCGACCAAAGTCAACAGGTCAAGGTGACAGTTGACCCAATTTCACCTTGAGATCATCTTACCCTTCTCAAAGAGAGTGGGAATGATATTGTTCAAATTATTTTTGTTACTTCAGATTCCAATGAACTTGGGGGAAATCTACCCGTTCCTTCATGATAGGAGGAAAGCCTCGCAGGTCTCATAACTCAGGGGGTTAATTCGCCCATTTATTCAGTACCCCCTCTGAGTAGTCTAGTCACTTCCTTTGATTGGAATTGATTGGCAAGATCCTGCCTTCCTTCTTATATACCTCTCTGGATCATAGTACAAGTTTGTAGAATGATCATGTCTGGCACTATCATAGATGAAGGTGCATCCGTGAGTATCCTTTCCTCAACTGCTTGTAAAGCATTTGGTTTACCACCGCTTATGCCTATTACACAGAATCTATTAGCCTTTAACAAAGGAACTAGTCGACCGTTAGGGATCCTTCCTATGTTACTGATCACTTTCAGATGGAAAACCATTCATCTGAACATGATGGTAGTCCCAAGACCATTAGATTACAATTTACTTCTAGGGCTTAACTATGTTTACAACATTGAATCTATTGTTTCAACACTCTTCCGAGTGATGTGTTTCCCACATAAAGGCAAATTGTCACCATTGACCAGCTTTCATTTCCCGGTCCAAGCATAGCTCCAAGTCAATCATCATCCCTAAATGGTCCTTTTACATCAATGGTATCACTTGAACCTTCATTCCATCCACCTGATAGCCAAGAGTAATCTGGTGAATATAACAAAGCTTAGGGGGCATGCACCCTTGTCTATTCTGGATGCACCTAGTTGTAAAGATAAGTCTCCCTGTAGGTTATGTGATTGGTCTCACACACCATTCACCTTTTTCTATTAGGGATGAAGCCAAGGATGTGTTTTGACTCTTTTGGACGAAAAACTTCCTACCTAACCATAGTGATTACCATCTGGTTACAGAGGAATCTCCCTTTCATCATGCCAGGGGCATGCAAACAATTTTCATTTCCATTTTTCAATTTTCCTTTTCAATTTTTAGTTTTGTCATTTCGTGCTTATATAAAAAATAAAGAACTACCTCCAAGCATAATTCCCCCATGGTTCAAGCTTGTAAAAAAAATGAACGCACCAAGCATAGTTCCCCCATGGTTCAAGCTTGTCCAAAAGAATGAACCCACCTTCAACTAAATAACTTTTGTGATTACCATTTTATCAGCATTTTGAACCTTACTTGTGTACCTCTCATCACCACTATCCCTTTGGCCGATCATATGCCTCCACTTGGTTATTTTACCCTTTTTGAGGAACAATTGCGATGACTGGTCTTATTAGCCAACCTCTTCACAAAATTCACCATGTTTTGAGAAGTTCCAAATTCACTAGAACCAATTGCTACCCTAAACACCACTCATTCCTCAAAATTGAGTCTCCTTTAAACCCTTTTTAGACTCGTTAAATATGAAAAGATCGTCGAGCAATTGGCCTTTCCAGCTCATTAAAGTGATTGGAAATTTCATCCCTCCTATATGATTTTATACTTTTTTAGACTCGAGGGATTATCTCACAAAAAAGTTCGAGCACTTGTCTTTTTCAACTCATTAAAGTGATCAAAAGAGTCATCCATTTTGTATTATTTTATCCTTTTTCGGACCTGAGGGATTATTTTATGAAAAATAACTTCTGTAGTTTTCTTTTCGTCCCTTTTCAAACTCTCTAAACATTAAAAGGACTGAGTTATCTTTGTCATTAAACTTGTTAAAACAATAGCGACAAACTTGTCCATTCTAGATGAGACCGAGTTTCACTGTGACTAGACTCGTTAAAACATAGCGATAGGTTTGCCTGAAGGACAAATTATAGAACAAGCATATGTTATCCTCGTCAAGCTTGACAAAAATAAAGAGGTACTGGTCAACAATGACTAGGGAAAAGGGAAAATCTTGAAGAACTTATGGTAGCATGTCGCTCTTGAACATGACACTTTCACTCCATCACCATTATTGAATCAGGTTGGGTTATTTCATTCACCAGTCATCTCACCATTGGTCTTTAACACCATCCATCTTTTAGGTTTAACGCTACCAATCCATATCAGTGTCACCGACATGTTCAAGATAAGTCATTCAGTTGAGAAACCATAATCCAGTTAATGCCTCATCCACTGCAATACCTCCAACCTTCATTTTTTCATGACCGCCATTCCTGTACCTTGTGTCGTCAGATCGTTTTCACCTCCAGAAATCATTTGCTTCGTTTTGTGTTGTGGATGTGGGATACATTAAGACCCTCCTACGATGAGTCTCTTGTTGTCAACATCATCTCATTATCTAAGAAGTTGACATAGAAACACCCCTTTTACTGCTTTGAAGCTTGCATGACAAGTTTCTCACTTTCGGCGACAAGTTGACATCAATGGCCTTCGACTGAAAGATTTTTTGTGGTGTTCGACATCGGATCACATATTTACACCACGTGAATTGTACTGTAGTACCTTGAGGGTCATTATCATTATCGGTGATTCCTCTCATGCCTGTTAATAGCTCACATTATTGGCTGGTAGTCAGGTGATTTCCTTCCATGTTCGACTTCAGAACATCTCTTCACATGGATTGAATTGTACATCGATCGAAGAATGAACGAGTTTGAAGACCTCGGATCTAGTTTCATCCATCCGATCTACGATATATTTAGGGATATAAAACCATCAAATGTACAAAGGCGCTCCATAGATAGTCATCTGAACCAAGGATGATGACTGTACATCTGAAGAATCACCAGTGTGCATCTATAGGCGACTATCTGATCTATGTACATGAAATGAATTTATAAAGCGGAGCATGGGAATGCCTCGCTTAGCTAGATCATGAAAATCATATTATGATGATGTATTATATTGTAACTTATGCATGTCACCTTCTAGTTCAAACCCTCGGATCCTCATGATAAAGCATTGCACCTCACATCAAAATTTATGACTTCATGCTTTAGGGGGAAACTATTATAGACATATTTGGGTACATCAAACCCAATCTTATATGTCAAGAAAATAGGGCTCTTTGACCCCTAAAAGAGTTGTTTCATACTCTAAAAGACCTTAGTCATCTGATTACATCATGCCCCAAAATTTCCACCTGAGAAACCATCCAGAAATGGCCTAAACAGAACCATACTCGCTGCTCCAGTAGTAGGGTGCGATGCATACTGAGTGGTACACTGTCAGGGTGCAATGCCTACTAATTAGGAATTCTATATGGTATGATGGATGAGGATCGATAAATATCTGAGATATTTTTCTAGGTGGTTGTTCATGGAATCTTCTAGAAACTTCTCCTATGCCACTTGCCTGTGTGAACTCGCCCATGGGTGAGTAAGAGATCCAAGAAATCTCCAAGTAGAACCAATTGAAACAATTGGAATGAAATTAATCAAACCCCAAGAGATGACTCACACCCTTACACACATCTATAAATGGATCCCTCATCTAAGAGATCTAGGGGCTTGAATATTGTGAATTGCAAGGAAGTGGTGATAGTTTGTAATTGAGGAAAGAGCATTGTATTGTTGGTGTGATCTTGCTATTTCATGAGGTGAAGAGGGATTGAAGCTGGGAGGATGATGTTGGATTAGACAACTGGGTTGTAATACTCCCTTCTATTTAATAAAGTTCTTCAAGTTTTCTTCAATATGATTGTGCAATTGTGGATGTTATCGTTTGTGAATGCTATCATTTGTTCATTATATATCTAATTCTATAATTTTTGTGTTTTAATAGATCATGATTCTTTGACAGTTCTTTGTTGTTGTACTTGTGCAGGTACTCTCCAAGCGGGTTAAGTATGGGGAGGAGTTACAAGCTCTGTCAAGGGGGAGAGAGATCAAGCAAGGGATTAAGCACAAGTTCCAAGTTGGTTCCATTGTATTTCTCTTATCTGTTACACATAGAAGAAATCGTTAAATTGCTTTAAATTTTTGTTTCTAGGGCAGCTGTCAAACCTAGAGGGCTAGTCGTTCGATAAGACACTAGTTTTCCCCAAACCAGGTACCTAATCCCGTAGATTTGTGACCCTTTGGGCCAGCTCAAGGGGGCCATATATTTTAGAAAGATTGAATTGAAGTCAAGTTATCACCAAGTTCCTATCGAACACTCCAATGTGTGGAAGACTACATTCGAATCCAAGGAGGTCCTTTTTGAATGGTTGTTCATGCCATTCGGTTTGATGAACTCCCCTACAACCTTCATGAGAAGTCTCCTGGATGACACCTTATGACCCTTCACCAATACATTCATGGCGGTGTACTTAGATGATATATTGATCTTCAACCAGAGTTGGGAAGAATACCTCCAAGATATTCCATAGGTCCTTCAAACCCTGCGCGAACACAAGTTGTGTGCTAACTTGGAGAAATGGACCTTTGGCCTAACCCAGGTTCAATATTTGGGGTATATCATTAATGAGTAGGGTGTACATGTGGACCCATCCAATATACAAGTCATTCGAGATTGGCCAGGCCCAACCACTTGTTAGCTACCTATACCAATAGGTTTCATTTTTCATGATTGGCAGGGGAAGTGCCAATATGATCTACTTTGGTGATACAAAGATCTCATATTTTTGTGGAAAAGGTATACCTACATTTGGTTAATGCTGCCCTGCTTCAGAATGGGTGATCCAACAGCCTAAGCTGGGTCATGCCATGTTTCAATTTTTGTTGTAGATTAGAAAAAGAAACATGTCCAAACAGCTCAATCTTGGCAGGTAAAGTAGATAGGTAGAGAAAGAACGTTCCCAACTGCTTAATTTGGGGCCTTGGAAGCAATAAGGGTAGCTTTAGATAGAGAATCAAATGAAAAAGCCAAAGGAAAAGGAAAGGCACAAAAGGGTTTGAAAATCTAAGTGCACCCTCCTTGAAGTAACAAAAAATGCTAGCAATAGAGTGGGTAGGAAAAGGGGGTTGCAGAAAGCATGGTTCATGGCATTTCACTGGCCTAAAGCAAAGGTAAAAACATGGTGGCAGTACAAATTGCATATTCGCAGCAGTCTTACAGAACTTAATGAAGCATGTCTAACTTCCAGATCACCCCCTCTCACATTCATAACTAACATCCCTATGCCACCCATGTTCATAAAGCAAGTCAAAGTCTTTTGTTGGTTCTAGTTTCTTTAAGAGCCACATTTCTTGTGCAAAAATTCTTTTCATTTTGATCTACTTCCTGAAAACTAAGTTGATTTCATATAAACAACTTAGTATTCTACCCCCCCTCATCCACCTTTTTCACTCATATTAACTACTAACCTATCACTATTTAACTCCTTATACCCCCTATTCCCCCTATTACTATGTAAAACTTGGAAAAAAACCCAAAAAAATCTATGTATCCCCTTCCCCGAGCATTATAGCTCTATGTATGATTTTGAATGTCCTCAAGGGCCAAAACATTTGAGCACGACCCAAAGAGTGCCAAAAATTAATCCTAGGATTAATCCGGGATTTGCTCGGATTAATTAGCCAAAACCTGCTTTGAAAGTAAAGCTTTGTAAAAACCCATTTTAACCCGTAACTCTGCAAAAAACCCAAAAGCCCACTTTTTCTAATGTTTCCGCCGAGCTCGTATTTCCAAAATAATAATATTTTATGTTGCCCCGCTTCCCGTATCGTACTTGCGGCTTATCAACCCGTCGACCGTCAGATCTGGGCTTTCCCATCCGACGACCCACATGCATATCGGACGGGCCTTCATCACCAAAAGTTACCACCCGAGAAACTGTCAGAGGGTGACGTCAGGCCTCTGCCACGCGTCACCCCCAGATTTTCTCGGGTCGCCCTCTGACAATACTGTGACCGTATAGAGTGCAGTCCGAGAAAACCCACTTACCGCTCTACTATACCGCCTACCCACGCTAGCGCTATGCCCGCCCACGTCACTTCCACTCGGCGCCCTGTCAGCACCCCCGCCCGCCAGTGCTCCGACGTGTTCGCCACCTGTGCAATCCCCGTGGACCACCCACAGACTGCCATGTCACTCGATGACGTCATGCTGACGTCACCCGACCCTGACCCCACCTGATGACGTCATGCTGACGTCATCCAAAAAGCGCGCCAATACCCAAAAAGTCCATTTTTTAGCCAATTTTCGCGTTTTTTTCTCACTTTTGCTAAAAGAACTATTGCTCACCTCTGCATGTAAATTACGACCACCTGTCGCCAACCTACAAAAATCAACCTGAAGGACGCTGCCGCCTCCCACCCGCCTGCATTTTTGACCATTGCCAGTAATTCACCAGGTATTTACCCAAAGAATCCCCTCAGAGCTTAGTTTTTCTCCAGAATTGAAATAACAAGAGTAAAGAAACCTATTTACCAGCAAATTACCGGTAAACCAGCATTCCTTTACAGATGTAGAGCTGAAATTCACCTGCTGAACATATATACAGTCACCTTTTCCGAAATTCCCACTCTGTCCACGCATTCGTGGACTGAAAACCTGAAAGGCATAATTCACTGGGAAAACAGAGTTGCCAGTCCCTGCAGTCCATCAATTAACTCTCTTTTAGCATTCTACACCATTTTCACCACAGTTGCCTCATTTACCCTTACAATTGGCTTTACTTCTGCAAAATTAACCCTCTGTGTTCTCCTGCCCACTGAAACCAGTTCCAGTACAAAGTCACAAGTACTACCTAGCCATGGAGACACCAGTAGCCCTGAATGTTCAGCCTCTAAATGCCCCACACAGAGAGCTAGAGTGGAAGGCCTTGGGGCATAGAGATTACCAAATGCTAGACTGCACTTCCATGACCTCGAAATTCAATATTCACCTGCTGAATGAGTTAAAAGTCCAATATCTTAGTGGAGCTGATACTTTAGGAATATGGGACTCCAACATACCCATTTACAACCTTCCTCAAGTCAATCTCCTCCCAGACTTGATAAATCAATGTCGTTCTAGCTATGACTCCTGTCAGAGAGCCGTTCTCAGCCCTTCAGGCTCAGTATTGTTCCATATCACCCCTGAGGCCATCAATGAAATGCTGCACTTTCACACTACAAAGCCCCTAACTCCTCTCTCCATCCATGACTTGATAACGAAAGGGGGCAAGCTGTCTAGTGCTCAGATTGCCAAGATTAGTCAGTTGTTTATCCAGCCACAATTTGAAGCTATGAGCACCACCCTCCCTATAGCTTATCAATATCTTAATGAGCTGGGCAAAATGTTGGTAGATTTGATCAGTTACATCTTGGGTTATGGGACATATGAGGATGTTGACGAAACCATTATGGCCATGCTGTCCATTTTCTCCCCTGGAATGCCTCCTGCTGTGCATTATGATTTTGCCACATTCATTGCCAATAATATTCATGAACAATTGATGAATCTAGAAAGAGAAAAGGTTTTTAAATACACCAGGTATATATACCATTTATTCTTGTTTTATCAGCATGATGCCTTCCCTGTCCCTCTCAAGAAGATAAATGCTCAGGGAAGCCCAAGGTCTGTAGTATTTTGGTCTTCAGTCTGTCATCTTTTAGCTTATTCACCTTACACCTACTATGAATTTATTGACCTTTTCATCCATCCAGCTATGACCTTGTTGTTGGGTGTCCCTCCCCCCAAATTAACAGAGGAAATGCAAAGAATTCTTCACCTCTCAAAGACCTACAACATTGGTGATTGGTACTTTTACCAACACCACACAGTAATTAGAATATATGGCTGTGAGTTGAGTCCTTATAGGCTACCAAGATATGTCCCTATGAGACTCTTTGCCCTAGAGTACTTTAGGCAGTTTGCAAATGCAGACTTTGTCCATTTCCAAAGTAAAAACAAGAAGGTGCAACTAAAGGTGAGAAATCAGCTAGGCCCTTTTTTGTACAATAAAAGGGAGGAAGGATGGAAGGAAGCTGACCTGATCCTAGAGACCCTCAGACTACAAACCAACTTCAAATGGGTGCCTTATGACCCCAACCATTTCATTTCCCTCACGAGGATAAAATACAAATTGGGTGGCTACGCTCACATGAAACTGCCTCATATTGAGCAGTATGCCAATGCTTTAAGCTGGAAAGAGGGCACCCTAGAAGAACCAATTGGTAGAGAGAAAATGCTACAAAGATAAGCGAGGAATCTTGAAAAAGAGGCTGACTTGGAAACTTGTGGACAGGTTTCTTCCTCCTGTCAAAGGCAAATTGGAGCAGCTACCTCATCTTCCACAGCCCAGCAGCAAGCAGCCGGGATTGCCCAACAGGAATCAAGCAAAGATAAAGGCAAGCAGGTGGAGTAGGAACAACCACCTCCTAGGACAGAGCAGCAAACAGAGTAGAAAACAGAGCAGCGAACAAAACAACAAGTAGAAAAGGAGGTAGAACAACAAGAAAAACATCAAGCAGAGGGGCAGCGTATGCAGAAAGAACAAATGGCTGAAGCTCCAACACCTACTGAGCAACATGCTCAAGAAAATATACCTCATAGGAAAGAAAAGATAGTGGAGGCCTCAGTACTTCAAACTCCACAAAAGGAGGAAAAGGGAAAGAAGAGGGACAGAGAACAGGAGACTCCCCTCACCACGTCCACAAATCAAGGGGAGAAAAGGCAAAGATTAAATCCCCTCTCTGAGGAAGAAATGCCTATGGGGCAATCGTTGGGAATGGGCCTACCAAGTATGGAGGCATCTGCCAGTTCCTTTCAGCAGGAACAAGAGAGAACCCTTGGAGGATAGGTCATCTCCTCAAGTCGTCAAAGGAGAGCATAGGCAGGCATCAAGCAACAATTTATTGATATCAAGAGGAGAAATGTGCCACTTAGGCTCCAAATCTACAACCAGTTGCTGAAGATGGCCCCTACCGATCAACAAAGGCTTATGTCAGCCTATGACATCACAGAAGGTAAAATGACCATGAGTCATTTCATGCCCACTATGCTGCAGCCATAGTCAGCTGCAGACTATATAAGAACCAACCTGGAGATTCTTGCCAAGGACATCCACCCTATGGATCAAATAGAACTTCACAAGCAAACGGGTGAGATGGTCTATGCAACACTAGCAGATAAAACAATGTTGGCAAATAGGTTGGAGAACAGCCTAAACAACACAGCTGCCCAACTTGAGTTGGAGAAAGCATCCTCTCAGGCCAAAGACAATAGGATCAAGTCTTTGGAGGATATAATTATAGAGCTTGGGCATGACCCCAAGGATCCAAAGGCCATACAATCGCTGCTGAAGATAAGAGATGCAGACCTTGTAGCCCTAAGAAAGAAGGTGAAGCTCCTAGCAACCATTCACCCCCAAACAGAAGAGGTTGCTCAGCAAAGGCAAGACCAAGAGGTAGCTACATTGCTGGTAGCACTGCACAAACAACTAGTGCAGACAGAAGGGAAGCTGGAGGACACAGAGGCTGCACTGCAAGCAGCCCTACAACAGAAAGATGGAGGGCAGACTTCTCAGCCCCCTCCAGAGGTTATAAACCCTGAGGAGCCCCCAAACACTACTGCTTCTCCCACAGAACAGGCAGTGCCATCAACATCAACAGCAGCACCAACACCAACTTCAGAGCAGGCTCCGAGCCTCGATATGTAGAAATTGATGAGTGAGATAAAGGCCCTCGAAGCCCAGATGACGGAGCTGAATGGATCCAATGAGAATTTGGCTAAGCTGAATGAAAAATATGAAAAATCCAAGCAGAATGTGGCTGAGAAAGGGAGAGAAGTAAAAGCTCTCAAAGAGAAGATAAAGGAGCTGGAGAAAGAGCTCACCCTTGACAAACTGGTGGCTGAGATCAGGACAGTTTTGTGGACTCACATTGGCCAATCAATAACAGATCAGTGGCAATATATTGAGACCATCCATGAGCAAATGGAGCTCATAGGCTGTAATGCCCCACTTAAATCTTATCCTACAAATTTTGTTAATGTTTACATTATCTAAAAATATTGAGAAATATAGGTCTAATATAAAATTCATGATTTCCATTATTTAAATTC
>APFE030232502.1:84835-98697 GCA_000404065.3 Pinus taeda | reverse complement strand
CCCTCACATTTATTAAGGAGAAGACATGGTCCTCTCCATGTAATTACATCTCACATTTCCAAATGTACTCCTAGCTTACTTGGGAGAAGAGAAGTCAACTATAGGGATGGGTGAGAAGTGAATGACATGAATGAGAGGTGGTTGATATGGAGAAGGGAAGGAGGGTATAAAAAGGGAAGGGAGAAGGGAGAAAAGGGGGAGTTTTTGGGAGGTTTTGCTTATGATTGTGGGGGTTGGTTGTGATTGTTTGGACTTGTTATGATTTTGGGGAAACCTTGGAAACCTATGGAGGTTTCTTGGGTTTGAGAGGAGGAAAGTATTGTTATCTGGTTTTGCACATTCTTCTTGAGGACACACTATATCTGGTTGGACTTGGGCACGGAGGGCTAGGGAACCTGTGGAGGTTTCCTGGGCTAGGAATTTGTTTCCTAGTTGGCTGGGTGGTAAATCCAGTTGGGTCGGTGAGAAGGAGCATTCAGCTGGAGCTTTACAACAAAGGTATCATCATCAATCGCCGGAACATGTATTTTTCCATGAACTACTCTAATTAAGTTGATATCAATGGAATGCTCATATTAATTTATGTTGCTTATGATTAAATAATAAGATGTTAAATGTTTAACACTTTGTGAGAAGGTCAGGCTCCTTTTATTACTTGCAAACCAACAGTAAAATAGATATGTTAGTGTATAATAGATTGAGGCTCTAATTAATAGGAATCAGGTTCTTACACATGGTATCAGAGCGGGTTCAACCTCTAGGACCTATGGACCCTTATTTTGGCTTCCTTCTCAAATTGTTAATTTAAATTACCTCCTCTTTCATACTCTAATTATTTTAAGCTCAAAAGCCCCTCCCTAGATGCCTATATTGATAACTAACAAGAATTTGCAGTGCAGACCGGGACATATTTCCCGCAATCATCATTTTCACATAGGAAGTGTTCTTGACTAAAGTGTGCCTCTAAATCACTGTAATTCTCATAATACGCAAATCACTGTAATACTGATATTACGCAAAGTGCTCAGGGTGCCTTCTTTGGCATATGTGGCAAGTATAATGATCTCTGGACATGTGCATTATCTCCATAAAATATTTTCCTGCAAAATTCATTAATGGGATGACCCATGAAACCTCCCTGCCATCCACTTCAGAGTCTCCTCTAGAAGGCGCTGCAAAATTGGTAGTCCGAAGGCAAGGGTTTTTCCTGACCCAGTTTCTGCTGCACCAATTACATCCTTGCCCTGATGAGTAGCTGCGGGTATAAAAAGTTTCTGTATAGGCGTAGGCTCCTTAAATCCCAGTGCCCAAATTGCCTTTTCAAGAAAAGGATGGAGCCTAAAGTCTCTCCAAAGGGAAAATTCATCCACATCAAGTACTCTATCGGCTTCATGATCTGCTGTGTTATCTTCTAGCATGCTAGATACAGCAACTTGAACCTCACCTACATCATGCTCTCCCTCTGCAAGATTAACTGTGTCTTTATTAATTTTTGACTTCATTTTTTTTTCTTCTTCTTCTTCTTCTTTTTCTTTTTCTAAATCTTTGGCGCTAACCCTTGGATTGAGTCATCTTTCTGGATAAGGCCTGAATCACTTCCATGGTCTTTATTGTCAGTTTCAATAGCACGTTTCTGTTTATTCAATAAAGAGTGCCGCAAATTGTATGCATCTTCATCTATTTATTCCAACGATAAAAATCCTCCTTCGCTGCTACCAACCAGAAAGTTGAAGCCATCGTCCATATGCAACTCGGTCCACGGAAGACTATCTATGCAACCCGAATTATTGTCTTTCAAATCCGTTGAACTTTGCTTCATCTTCTTCTTGTGGTCTGATCTGTGGAGGCATTCTGCGTCACCTCGTCTTCCAATTGTTTGGCCATTTGAGAAATCGTGTGCGAGATTTCGTGAATTCTTTAAACCCTGTAAAACCCTACTGTCAAGTGAGTGTCCAAGGGCTTTACTATGTGTGGTTAATAGATGCGGGCTCTCTTGTCTATGGACCAAATCTGAAGTTCTTGTGGATGAACTAGAGGAAGTTCTCTTTGAGACCACTACTCCCCATTCACGGTATGAAAGAAATCTGGAATTGTTACTATTAGTGTACTTATTTTGATTTAGTTTTTCCAGATTTACCCATTGAATACCACAAGAAATTACAAATGTGTTTGATGACTACATTATGCTTGTTTAAAAGTTTGATGTCTTCCCAGGCCGAATTAGGCCCAGGGACCAATAGGGCGTTCATTGACTGGTGAGGTTAATTGTGTGTTAAGCCATCCACCTGGTCTCGTTCTCCCTGTGTGTGTGCCTCACCCTTATTGCATATATTTCAGAGGCATAAGGTTGGCACAAGTCCTGGGCAATAACCGTAGATATGGTACCTCAGCCGAAATATCTCTGCTCCTTGTGGTGCAGCTCCTTAGGGCATGCTTCTTGAAGCACTTCGCAAAAAAAAAACAAAAAGAAAGGGCCTATAAATTAAGCATACCTTGGTTTCGGTCAGAGTTAGCTGGTTTGGTCGGACCCAAACCTTTGAAACTGACTGAACGTGAGGACAAGCCCAAGCAGAGAGAAAACAATCATCAAGGCTTCATCACATTAAAGGACAGAGGTAGCCCTAGGACGAAGGTCCTTGTGGCCTTAAGTCAATTCTAGGCATGATTTCAAGCCATAGTCTTAGGCCGAAAACCTAATCAAGAAATGAAAAGAAAGGCGAGGGGCATATAAACCCTGATTTGGAAGTGTGAGGAGCTAATCAAATAGCCCACACAAAGCCAAGTCAAAAGAATTGTAGTCCAGAGGTCTGAAATCAATTTGGGAGATCCAAAATTCAGAAGCATAGTACATATATTATCTAACTAGTTGTTTGGAAAACATTTTGAAGTTGTTCTCTCACTTGAGAAAAGAAGCATCCAAGTTCGAGTTTACTGAAGGCTTTTCAAGCTAAGTTGAATGAAGAATTTCTTTTTATGATATAACTCTGCGGCCAGGGGAGTTTTGTCAATCTCAAGATAGGTCAAATTTTTCCTTAGAACAGGAAGTAATCTGTGGGTTTTCGCTGAAGTAATTTGGAAGTGATCTGAGCTCTATTCAGATATCTTTCTGTGAAAGACTATAACCCGATGTCAACCCTCTTTCATGAAGTCTTTCGATCATTCTCAAGTCTAATTATGTGACTGTTGAAAGGGTTTCTGAGGCCTTGTGTAAGGGTTTTCTGTGACAGACCTCTTAGCATTATTTGTCAAGACAAATTGAAGCAAGCAATCGACCTCTTTAAGGCAGCATCATCACTTTTGTTCAAAACTGATCTGGAAGTGTTATATGGGAAATTCATGCAATATATTGGCTGAAAATTCATTGACCTGTTCATTCTCATGATTTTCTTTAATTCATTCTTACTTAACCTATCTCGATTGTTTAATTCATCATTGAAAATACCAATAAATTTTACGGTCCACTAGCAATACCTAAACATTATATTCTCTTTTGCATTGAAATTTTGAATCGAACCACAAACAAGCCCTGTCATATGTAATCCCCTGTAATTGGAGCTGCAAATGTAATACAACTATAGTGATTAGCTTTATTATAATCAATACAAACATCAATATTTTGTGCATAATCTAAGGATAATATTCCTATCTTAGTCAAATAAGCGAATTATTTCATTTCAGTATCTGCATACTGAAGGGCCTTAGTCTTTTCAGCGTGCTTGAAACCCTTCATATAGTATAGGAGAGAAATAAATTGTAGACAAATCCAAATTTTTTTTGCCAATACCGAATCTTCATTATCAGCTAAGAACCCAGTACAACACACTTAAATTATACCATTTTACATTTTCTTGGTTCTCTATTTTTTTCTTAACATATATAGCTATAATAAATATCTATCAAATATATATAATAGTTGTTATTGTATGAATTATATATATTAATAACCATAATATACAATTGTTACTTTACAAAATACATAAGTTTGGGAGCCAGTTATATCTTCTCAAATACATGGCTCAGATTATAATTTTCCAATGTATTGTTGTATTCTTCCAATTTACCTGTACAAGCCTGAGATGATCCACAATTCTTTGAAGATCCCTCAAGTTCTTTTCACACTTAATTGAGAGGATATAATTTAATGAAAATATTAGCCTCAATCTTATACGAAGTTTCTATGCCACAAACCTTAATATGATTTTGCAATATAAATCAACCTTCAATTTTAATGCATGTCATACCTTGAGAGACGAGACGTTTATCTATCAATAGGAGTGCTTGAAGTTTCTTTTAATAACTTGTTTCCTTGTGATGAGGATTCATGCTTCATACTGTCCATGGTCCTAATGTATTGATATTGAAGCTGCCTTCAGACAAGCCAAGTACGAATGCCTTAATGAAATTACTGCTCATAACTGACACAGGTATCTCAACAGGTGTAAACAGATGCCAGTTTACCATTTGGGTTTCCAGGGTAACCCTCTGTTATCTTATGGTGTGTTAATTGATTGTATCGTTGATATTTGGTATCGGTTGCTTCATCTTGGCATATGGTTGTCTTTTCTGTTCAATTAACAAACCAGATCACTGCCAATACTCATTTTTTTCAAGCCACTGTGAGGGCCACAAAAGCGGGTTATCTCAGACCATTCAATTGAGAGCTAGAGGAGATCGATAGTCTATGGGAACATAATTGTGGGCTATTATTTCCTTTTCCAGACTAAATTTCTATCTTAATTACTGGAAATCAGCAATTTACTCCTTCCTTGGCTGTTGTATTGCTGGAGAGAAACCATATGCCTAGCTCTTCTCTTGTATTTACTGGGATTTTACTACAGTACATCACTACAAAACTTGCTTTGGTTTCTTAAGCATCTCTACAATTGTTCACACAATCAATTAACAACAGCTATGTTTGCGGAGATATATGTGTGGAATTGAGAACCTAATCTCGCAATTGGATTGATTGTTGGTTTAAGTGACTAAGTGTTATAAATGCTTGGCCACTGGCATAGTGTGTTTTCCAGTAAGCTGGTGTGTCCAATTGTTGTGTTAACCACATAGTACAGCCTTGTATTCGCAGCTTTGCATAGCATACTTTGTTTGATCTCTTCCTATTAACTCAATGTTGACTATCTCCTCAGGTGCATGATTAACCTCATAAATTTGGCCATTCCTTTGATTGGAATGTACTGAGCATTGGACCACAAACGTAACAACAAAGCATGATATTAGCTACAACCATATCTTATAAGCAAACAAACAAACAAGAAGCATAACCAAACCAAAACATAAATCTTCAGCCTTCACCTATAGTCTGTTTTTCAACAAACTATTTTCCTCCAGATTAAGGTTATGTATATTATACAGTACCTATAGCAGCATTTCAGTAGTAAATCTCTTTCGCAGATGGACTACCTACTTAAAAACCACTAACAGAACTAAACCAGATATTTATGGAATGGAAGCTCTCTCTCTCCAACATTTTCCAGTGTAACAAACTCAGTAACTTCCAAAAGAGAGTCTGTCTAAATGATTAGATGTTGCTGTCCAATACTGTGAGCAGGGTAATGATCCATTGTTCTAGGCTTTCTTCAGACACCGGTACCTCAATGCTCTTTATGACAGAGGATTGAGAAAATTGAGCTAGACATCTTCTTTTAACAGTTTAAGAGTGAATCCCATTAAAATGAAGGAGCTCCAATATCTGATGACAATCAAGCTGACTTGTTAGGGTATTGAGTCTTTAAGCTTCCAGGAAGATCATTGACTTATCACTGTGACTACTCTGACATGTATAGATAAGGCTTTGAAGAGTTCTTCAACATAAGTGTCAGCGACTTGACACACTGCCACAGGGACTATCCCAAGGTCAGCTTTACGGATGGCACAGTCTACTTGAATTGAGTGAGTATATAAGCCATAAGACTAGGACTTGGTCTCCTCACTGATATAAGGTATAGATTAAAATAGACAATATTCAGCATTCTTCAGAGTGATACTCTTTATGGATGTTCCTTATAATACCACTGCCCAGAATATGATGGATACATCTCTAAAAGAATGAGATTTGAGATTAGATCCTTTTAAGTGATAGTATGACGCTGTCATTTATCGAGTTTTTGCAGCAATGTTATTGAGCCATGCCATAGAGCGAGCATCACAGTGAGTGGCTTGCCAGAGAGTGATTTATACTAGAGAGCAGAGCATCGAAATCAAATTATGAACTGTAGAGTAAACTATACATCATATTGATGTACCCGAGACTCTACCAATTACTGAGACATGGATGCCGAAAATATATGAAAAGCGTAGAGATCAACCATCAAATAATGTAGTGAAACATGCGTATTGCAAACCGTACCATTGGTGATTGCAGATTGTGCCCATATATCATACCTTGAGAGATTAAGAAAAATTCAAATACCATAACACTTTAGAATGATACCATACGATTGTAATGCCTTAGATGATACCACGAGGCCATCATTCATGTAGTGCAGAGACATATTACGGAGTGATTTCGAGATCAACCATATAATGCCTTCGAGACATCAAGATAATGTATAAATTATCATATCTATATATATATATATATACTGTCTTAAGATCAGATATATTGTTCTGTAGCGATGATGCCATACACATATTGTACTGTATAAACAAACCTGTAGCATTATCTGGGAATGGATTATCCCAGCATGAGAAGTTGATTGACATCGTCATTTCTATTAGAAGATGCATGCTACTGTAATCGCATCCTACATACTCCAGCATATCTACTCACTGATCCATTTGTCCCTAAAAAAAAAAAGTGCCCTTTTCGCTAAAATTTCAAAAAAGGGGCAACAAAGAGATGACTGGATATTCAGAATGATCACCTACAGACATAATTTTCACAATTCCCTAATTCATACTATTTAACTGCCAAATATAATATTTGCAAGATCCTAAATCTATATCGTTTCTGTGCCATCACCTATCCCAAAACTTTCAGGCATGTACCATCATTCATGGATGATTTCGACTTTCCCTTAAACCCTGCTATTGCTGATGTTGCTTCTCTCAGTCATAACATTTTAACTAACTTAGTCATTGCACTAGAGTTGGAGGTCACAAACTAACAAGATCAAATGACAAATCCAAGAGTTGTTGTATCAAAGTGTTCCTCCCTGTGCGTAGTTACTCTCGTTTGAGGAAATAATGATGTTCTAGGGTTCTTCACGTTGACTTGCCAAGCAATAAATAGGAATCATTTTTAATATTCATAATCTTTTTATATGTAAAAAGGAAACTAATTACTTGGGGAGAATGTTGTCATTAAGAACACATTAAAGACATAGATACTTGGATAGAATTATATCTAAATGAGTAGTGAATCATTCAGGATTCAATTTCAAACTACCTTGTTGATGGGCATAATAGATGCTAATTCCAACTACAATTGGATGATTTTATCATTATTTTCCAAAGGCATCTTCGTATTTACTAAAATGTAGACTAGAATGTTTTGTAGACTCTTTTCAATCATTCATTGTATGCCATTTAGACAAATGGTACTTTTGTTACTAGAAGTCATTAAACATTTGGCTTTTTCACCTTTACCTATACATCTCCTTTTGACACTTACGAGTCATTTAGGATTTGGATTTTGATAAGAGTGAGTGACGATTTTCCTTGATTACTCCTGAGAGTGGCTCAGACTGAGAAAGTGACACTCCCATTGTTGATCCTGATGTGTTTGTACAGCGGATGGATGTAAATGACCAATCAACGATATTAACTTCTTGATGTTTCAAATGTGAATTATTAGGGGGTTTTGCTGAGGGTTTCTACGTAATGGTATTGTTTAATTTAAAAATAAATAACCATAAAATAAACACTTATGACTATCATGTCTATGAGTCAGCAAAGAGGGACAAGTCCTAGACTGGATTAATAAGTCTTAGATATCGTGCATATTTTGAGCATATCAAAATGGTGAGGACGCGAAGGAACCAAGGACCTAGGGAGTCTTCACAAGGACCTCCTTCGAATAACCCATTACCTTCACCAGAATCGACTCTCATCCTGCGTTCCCTGGAAGCAATTAATGAAACCTTAAGAGGATGCCAAACAAATGAAATGGAAGGGGAACACCCTTCATCAGGGTTAGGGAACCCCGAGGGATCTAGAGACTATGATAGGAGACCTCCAGTGGAGGACATTACGAGGGAGCTCCAGAATATTAAGCTCCCAGAGTTTGCAGGGGCTCGTGCCAGTGAGCGTGTAGAAGCCTGGTTAGAGGGGATGGGAAGGTGTTTTGCACTAAGGGATTACAATTCCAATTCCAAAGCCAAAATAGCAATATTCCAGCTTAGAGATAGTGCTCTGAATTGGTGGGGTAACTTGGAGTGTCAACTACACCTCACTCCAGACACAGTTACTTGGGAATTATTTGAGGAGAGGTTTAGGAAGAAGTACCTGCCAGCATATTATGAAGAACAGCAGGTAGGAGCCTTCCATGCCCTGATACAGGGAGGTTGTACTATAGAAGAATATGAAATCCGATTTATGGAATTGGTCAAGTATGTCTCATACATGGATACTGACCGGCGCCAAGAAGATTGTTTTATGTATGGATTGAGACCTAAGATTAGGGCAATGGTGCGGATGTGGAAACCATCCTCAGTGATAGAAGCTGTAGAACAGGCTCGTTATGTCGAAGAACAACTAGACTTAAAGGCTGAAGGCAGAGCCATCTTTCCACGTCAAACAGGGTTTATGGGGAAAGCCCCTCGTACCTTCCCAAGAAGAGGAAGTCGGAGGCCCCCACCATATGGAAACAGGGTTATACCTAGAACACCGACAGTAGGGATTTCAATGGTTTCTAGTGCAGCTTCACCCACAGCTTCAAGGGCATGTACAAATCAAAGTCATAGACGAGGAACAACAAGTGGGGGTAGGGGTTCCAGGGGAAGAAACTCTTTCCAAAGAACTCCACCTCATTCGATTCAAGGTCCACCACGCATCACTTGTTGGGGATGCAGAGGACCTCATTATCAGTGAGACTGCCGTAAGTTTCGATCTGGTAACAACAAAAGAGAGGGAAAAGAACCAATGGGGAGAACAGGTAGCCACCACCGAATCTATGCAGCAATTGACAATCAGCAAGTTGAACACCAGTCTGCCGTGGTAGAAACCTCAGGTATGATAAACAAAGTAAAAGTTAAAATTTTGTTTGACTCTGGTGCTACAAATAGTTTCCTTTCACTAGTTGCATTAGAAAAATATGGGTTGGCAGCCTATGAGCACGATGACTTTAAACAAGTTGAGATGGCTTCTGGAATAAAACAAGTAGTAGGGCCTAATGTAGACCAATGTCAGGTAAACCTCGGGGTGTGTATGACTAAGTTGAAAGCATACGTCACAGAATTGGGAATGTATGATGTAATTGTTGGAATGGACTGGCTAGAAGCTCATCGAGCTTTAGTAGACTATTTCAAGAAGAAGGTGATCTGTTTAGATGATGAAGGTAGGCCAATTGAGATTTGTGGAATCAAGAGGGGAGTGTCCCTACGATTCATATCCATGATGAAAGCAAAACGTTGTCTCAGAAAAGGTTGCAAATTGTATTTGGTCAAGACGGTAAGTGACCAGAAGGGACCTTCCCTGGATCAACATCCCGTTTTGGCTGAATTCAAGGATGTTTTTCCAGAGGAGTTGCCTGGATTACCTCCTATAAGAGAGATTGATTTCACTATTGATCTAAAACCAGGTGCAGAACCAATATCTAAGACACCCTATAGGATGACAACTCTGGAGCTTTGTGAGTTACAGATGCAGTTAAAGGAGCTCTTAGACTTGGGGTTGATAAGACCTAATATTTCCCCTTGGGGTGCACCAGTAATTTTTGTCAAGAAGAAGGATGGCTCCTTGCGGCTATGCATAGATTATAGAGACTTAAACAGAGCCACGATAAAGAATAGGTACCCAATACCTCGAATAGATGACTTATTTGACCAAATGAAAGGGGCAGCGGTCTTCTCAAAAATTGATCTACGATCTGGGTACCACCAATTGAGGATAAAGGAGGAAGACATCTCAAAAACTGCATTTCGAACTTGGTTTGGGCACTATGAGTTCGTAGTTGTTCCATTCGGTTTAACCAATTCACCAGTAGTGTTCATGAGCCTCATGAATGGTGTGTTCAGAAGGTATTTGGACCAATTCGTGCAAGTCTTCCTTGATGACATTCTTATATATTCCAAGAATGAAAAGGAGCATGAAAAGCACCTAAGGGTAGTATTGACTTGTTTAAGGGAAAATCAATTGTATGGGAAATTGTCAAAGTGCTCCTTCTTCCAGAAGCAATTCCATTACCTTGGGCACATCATTTCAGGAGAAGGGATTTCATTTGACCCAGAAAAGGTGAAGGTCATAATGGATTGGCCAATACCAAAAAATGCCCATGAGGTACGTGGTTTTATGGGGCTAGCTGGGTATTATTGCAGGTTTGTGGAAGGGTTTTCAAGGATTGCAAAACTCATCACCACATTACAGCAAAAGGGGGTTAGGTATGAATGTAAAAATGAATGTGACACTGCATTCACAGAGCTGAAGAGGTTACTAACTAGTGCACCGATCCTTCGAGTACCAGACATGGGAAAAGACTTCACTGTCTGCACCGATGCTTCAACACAGGGATTGGGTGCAGTATTTATGCAAGAAGGTGGGGTAATAGCTTACGCTTCTAGGAAATTGAAGAAGCATGAAGAGTTATATGCTACCCACGACTTAGAATTGGCAGTAGTGATGTTAGCCTTGAAGCTATGGAGACACTACCTCATCGGGAGAAGATTTGAGTTAAGAACAGATCATCAAAGCCTAAAGCATCTCTTCACTCAAAGGGATTTGAATGCCAGACAAAGGTGATGGAGCGAATTCATGAGTGAGTATGATTTTGAAATCTCATACATCAAGGGAAAGGAGAATGTAGTGGCGGATGCACTAAGCAGGAGGCCATGAACTTTCTCCCTAGTAGCCTTAAGGGTAAATTTAAGGGAGCAAATATTGGAGAAACTCTTTGAAGATAGTTAGTACTTAAAAGTCATCTTAGCTATCCAAAATAGGAAGAAAATAGAACGAAAGTTTGAAGGATATGTCCTTGAACCAGATGGGCTATTGAGGTTCCAAGGGAGAATGTACGTACCTAAGGAAGGGGGTATAAGAGAAACCATCCTCGAAGAGTCTCATAGAGCACTCTATTGTGCACATCCTGGGGTAAAGAAGATGTATGCTGATGCAAGGAAACTCTTCTTTTGGGCAGGCATGAAGCATGACATAGTCTAGTTTGTCGCCAAATGTCTTGAATGTCAGCGAGTGAAGGCTGATCATCGCCATCCAGCAGGACTCCTACAACCTCATGACATCCCTACATCTAAATGGGAAGTAATTTCCATGGATTTTGTGGTGGGCTTGCCACTCACTTCCCAGAGGCACAATGCTATATTGGTTATAGTTGATAAATTGACCAAAAGTGCCCATTTCATTCCAGTAAGGGACACTTACGATGTTACGGATGTGGCGCGAGTGTTTGTCAATGAAGTTATCCGACTGCACGGATTGTCCACAAAGATCATTTCTGATAGAGACTCCCAATTTACATCTAGGTTTTGGACAAGTTTGAAGTCAGCACTAGGAACTCAGTTAAACCTAAGCACTGCATACCATCCAGAAATAGATGGGCAGACCGAAAGAGTAAATCAAGTTCTGGAGGACATGCTTAGAATGTATGTCATGGATAATCAGACTCAGTGAGAAAGGTACTTACCATTGGTAAAGTTTGCCTCTAATAACAGCTATCACAGTTCAATCGGGATGCCTCCTTATCAAGCTCTATATGGAAGGCCTTGCAGGACGCCGTTGAGTTGGGAAAAGTTGGAGGACCGAGTAATAGTTGGCCCAGAATTAGTTCAAGAAATTGAGGAATAGGTAAAGCAGGTTCGACAAAGGTTAAAGGAAGCACAGGATAGATAGAAGAGTTATGCTGATTCACATAGGGTTGATCACAATTATGAAGTAGGGGACCAAGTTTTTATTCGTATCCGGCCCAACAAAAGCACCATCCGGTTTGGGAAGGGCACGAAATTGTCACCTCGGTTCGTAGGGCCTTTTAAGATCAAAGAGAAGATTGGACCAGTTGCCTATCGTCTTGTACTACCACCCCATTTGCATAAAACTCATGATGTTTTTCATGTATCTGTTTTACGACATTATGTTTCTGATGAATCTCACAAAATGGATTGGCATGACTTGCAGGTCTTGGACATGGGAACCGTAATGGTAGAACCGTTACGCATATTGGACTGTAGGGTTTGACAGCTCAGACGTCGCACAGTGGACAAAGTTAAGGTCCAGTGGGACAAGTATAGCCCAGGATCTGCTACCTGGGAGGATGCAGAGACTATGCATCATGACTACCCCTCACTTTTTGAGCATCTGTGATGCCTATTTTGACTTAGATAGCTACCTATGTTAAGATCCTATTTCCATGTTATTTATTTATGAACATTATGTAATATTGATGCATTTAGTTGAACATGTGAAACTACTTAGGTTTGATTTTGATGATGGAAACATTTGGTGTATGACTTACTTGGTGATGATTTATCTAGTACATGACTTATCAGAGCTATTGTCGTTTCATGTATGGCGTACGTGGATAGGATTTATCTAATGAATGACGTAGTGAAATTATGATTGTTTCCAGTATGAACTACAAAGTGACATATGGATACTAGACTCAATGATGTGATGATTATATGTCTTGTTGTTATATAAATGCATGAATGAAAGCTAACCTGTAGGAAGAAAGAATTATATGATAGCCGAGAGCTACTCTTCCATTGAGGGAAGGTTGAGACATCTCATGGGGAAGGTATAATGCACATTGTTCTATTACATTTGGTATCTACTTGATATGGACTCTTATGACACGAGTAAAATGCAAATGACAGGTGGCAAGATGACCTGACTGGATTATTCGATGACAAGTCCAACCAGCTTTGTAGTGTGGTCTGTGTTGTGAAGGAGGGGCGGAGGTGTTTCCCACTGTGTATCCTCCGAAACCTGGAATCGTGGGGAGGACAGCTGAAAGCTCCCCCTAGACGTGTGATGACGATTGCCAGTTGCCTGCTGGGGGAAGTTAGGTCAATGTATTCGACACTCCCACCATGATGGTTTTATCAGTGGTTAGTATGGCCGTTGCCACTGATAAAGCGGCAGAGGACGGATAGGGTGGGAACGGAAGTAGGCCTGGGTGAATAGGAGGATATAGATCAGTTGGAGACTCTTGATGAAAAAAATGTCATTGTCGGACTTATCCGATTTCATTGCTATAACTCTCTCCGGTTGCTATGCTTTCAAACTTCTTGCATATTTTCATTGTAACTTCGGGACGAAGTTTTCTGAAGGAGGGGTGTATGTAATGCCCCACTTAAATCTTATCCTACAAATTTTGTTAATGTTTACATTACTAAAAATATTGAGAAGATAGGCTAATAAAATCATGATTTCCATATTTAAATTCTCCACTTACCTTCTCAAATTGAATATTGGGTAGAATTTGGTCTCCTTCCATTATTTCAAAATGTATGTATTCATTTCACATTAGCCAATGTACCCTCACATTTATTAAAGAGAAGACATGGTCCTCTCCATGTAATTACATTTCACATTTCCCCATGTACCCTCACATTTACTTGGGAGAAGGCATAGTCCTCTCCAACTCACTATCAATATATATATTCATTTCACATTACCCAATGTACCCTCACATTTATTAAGGAGAAGACATGGTCCTCTCCATGTAATTACATCTC